>WWET01003589.1:15229-41769 GCA_011038615.1 Limnodynastes dumerilii
AGAATAACATTAACTTGACTCCCCCTGAAATCAACATGGTTTTGCCCAGGTGTAACTTTAAGTTTTTATTTTCAGCCTCTGAATCAGGCCCTTAATTTCAAGCTCCTTCTTAAGTCTGAATCAGGCCCACTGAGGCTGACCGATGTTCAAGAAGACAATGGGTTCCTCAACTCGCTTTTGTAGTTATTATTCTATCACCTGTTTGATCCCCGTGTAGACAGTAAACATGTTTGTGTCTTATTCCTCGACTCATCTTCTATCTCCCTTTTATATGTCCGTTTTGTTTCGTTTCATGTTCCTATCCAGAGACTGTCCCTTCTTGTAGTCTTCATCTCGACGTTCGTCTTCAGCCTCACCTGGCAGTTCAACCAGTTTGTCCTGCTCCTGCAATGTCTGGTTCTCTTTGTTCTGGATTGCCTGGACCTAGTTCCACCCAGCAAGGTAAGAGCATAAATAATATGACCAAGGCCATCTTTGTGAGCTTAGCGAGAGGTCATTGGAATTGCCCTGGATTGCTATAGCACCATCATATACCACAGCGTTGTATTAGAGCAGTGCTCCTCAACCAGTGTGCCATGGCACACCAGTGTGCCGCGGTGCAATGCCTCCAACAGGAGATAAAGCACTGGAAGACCTTACAGATACATGAATGCGGAATATTGGAGAGCTGGAGACACACGATTGGTTATACTGGGGAGGCTGCAGACACATGAATGGGAACTACTAGGGAGGCTGGAGACACATGATGGGGGCTACTGGGGAGGCTGCAGACACATGATGTGGGGCTAACATAGATAAATTAGTTATAAGAAACTAATTAACTGCAATTTTTTAATTTATCAAATAAAAAATAATGTAATATCTGTGTATGTACTTTGTTGTTCCTGCTTTTTTTTGTATATTTTGCTTTTGGTGTGCCGCAGAATTCTTGGAAGGGCTTAGGTGTGCTGCGGAATTCTGGGAAGGGCTTAGGTGTGCTGCGGAATTCTGGGAAGGGCTTAGGTGTGCCGAGGATGAGAAAAGGTTGAGGAGCACTGTATTAGAGTATAGTAGGGAGGATTTGTAGTGGTGGTTTAGGATAACAAGGATCTTCCAGGTCATTACATTTTAACCAGCCATGGAAATCTAAGATGACTAAAATCCATATAGTGGATATTTAATGAAAATAGCAGATTCTATCAGTATGTGTATAAACTGAGCGTTATGATGTCATCCTTTATAATCAGCGAGGTGTGACATCATCACTCATTCTTCATCAGCAAGATGTATAAAATATCAGGGACAGGCAAGCCTCCCCCTCACACGATACAGCCGAACCTCACTCAGGCCCGGATTCACAACCCCGGACGTATTGCACATACGTCCTTAATTTGCCGATCGTAGCTTCAACGCATGCGTAGTAACTCTTTTACGTAATCTACATTACTATTTTAATCTATTTTACATAGATTGCGTATATGCAGTTTTTAAGGCCGCATCTACGCAATCTACGTAACGAAGCGATACGTAGATGATGTAAAATAGTTACTACGCTTGCGTAGAAGCTACGATCGGTAAATTAAGGACACGTGCAATACCTCCGGGGTTGTGAATCCGGCGCTCACTTCCTAACACACATGATTTATAGAGTAGTGGAGTCATTGCACAGCAGCTCAGTAGATGACCTTGAACTGTGTATTATGTTAATTGCCTTTGTATTGCTTTAGGTTCAGCATTTATACCTGATTCAAGCTGCGAGTCTTATCCTGGTGTGTGTCCTGCAGTTCTTTAACACCATGATTTTAGGGTCTCTGGTCCTCAGCTTTATTGTGGCAGCGATGGTCGTACGGAAACTGCAGGTGACCAAACATTCTCTCACGTGATAATGACTAATCTATGTCTAACCAGTTCATTGTTATGGGGATTTTAGATCATATCTGGTTGGTTAGCAAATGTCACATGATTTCAGATGTATTTTATAAAGTGTTCTGAAGTGGGTACTGATGAAATGTTAAATGGATTAGCAGATGTCATTATGTGTAACTGGTGCTTCTGCAGCCTGAACCATATACGTGAGAATTCAGACTATCAAAACAATTTGCAAGCACTGATCTTCAGTCAGAATGGACCGGATTTATCCATAGGGGCGAATACACACGTGTCCACACCTACTTCTCCGTTCCCCTCCCCCGGGTGTGTGGCTCCGGTACGAACGCACGATTTTCGAATCGGCCGTTTTCTCCCCAGCCAGTTGCGAAGTGGCTGGGATTTCGATTTCTATGCCTCGATGAGCGATAGCAATCGATCCACGGAGCACCGAAAGCTCCGTGGTGCGAAAACGTTGTAACAAAAATAGTCCCCCCCACTCCATTCCCTAATTCTTACCCTAACCCTCCCTTCCTGGCAGCCTGACCCTAACCCTTCCTTAATTGCAGCCTGACCCTAACCCTCCCTCCCCTGCAGCCTGACCCTAACCCACCATCTCCCGAATCCTGACCCTAATTGACCCTTCCCTGCAGCCTGAACCTGTAACCTTCCCTCCCCTGCATAGATAGTTTACTCACCTGTCCCTGGTCCGGCGATAGCAGCGGTGGAGGTGCGGCGGAGGGATATCGCTAAGTGCAAAAGTGAATGGGTGAAGTATCCCGAACGGCATACTCACCCATTCATTCAAAAAATAGAAACTCTGCTTTATTCGAAATAGGGACATCTGAAAAAGAACTTTCGGATGTCCCAATTTCAGAAAACAGAGTTTCTTAGCGGGGATTGACATCGCCCTCTCCCACCCCACCCCCGTTTAATGGCACATACGAGTGTCATAGGCAACCTTAAGTCATTATGCGTATTCTTCCCCTTAAGGAGGCAAAATATGCACAGACAATCCCCAGCCTAATTTACATCCCTCCCCCCACCCACTTTACCTAATTACCCCCGGAGGCTGCCGTGGCACACCTCCTTTCACCTGAAAAACTACATGCAGTCTTTAAACTTCATCTACGTGCCTAAGGGCTATTTAGATTGCGTAATGACGACACATGCCCAGTGGCCAAAATCGATCACTTACACACCTAAGAAGCCTCTGCCTGTAGGTGTGAACCCAGTCCAATATTACTGTCATTTGTGCAAGGCTACTATGGGACCTCTGTGCTAATTGGGTCATCGAGGAGAAACTAGTGACGTCATTGAGTCACTGGCCCGTGCTTATGGGCCAGACCCAGAGCTACGTCCGCTAGCGTGTTTATGTTAGCTGGAGTCGTAAAAAACGCTATTTTGCCGGTACTGCGCATGCACGCAGCAGATGTTACAGCCCGTAACTCTGAACGTATGTACCATCTTAATATAAAGAGCGTAACTAACGGACAAAGGGGTGTGCCATACGACACCCGTAAATCGTACAGTATGGGCGTGCTTAGGTGCATAAGTATGTGCAGCCAATACGGCCGACAGGAGTTACGCTTTGAAGAGTTAAGGTAGGGTTTGGAAAGCGTAAAATGGCAAAAATACGTACGAGCGACGGGAGCGCATAGTAATTACGATAGCATAAATACGCTACGCATTGAAACGTAACGAGGACGTAGGTCTGGATTCGGCCCAATGTCATTAGTTTCTTGTGATTTGTATTTATTTTATTTTGTTTACTTTAATGTGTTTTATGTTGTCTTGTCCTAGAAATTTCCTAGGTTATAATAAATGTGTTGTTTCTAGAAATGTTTTTCACCTGTTCCGCTTTTGTTTGTTTGTGTTTTTTAATCTTTTTAGAGAAATCTTAAAAGTGGACATTTTCTCAGAAGACTGTGGAATCTCTGCATTCATGTACTGATCGTCCTGTGTCTCACCGCACTGATTAATAAGTGTGTTAAGGTTAGATGCACAGTGACCAGCTGTTCCTATTCATATTTGTTGCGATTAAAATCTAAGGACCTGATTCACACTTAAGAATTCTTATGATTTTAGGTGCGTATATTTAAGAACGGATGCACTGAGCATGCTTAGTAACTTTTCTATGCTATTAACGTAGGACTTAAGGACGCAAATTCCGTTCTTATACACTAAGAACTTAAAGTCTCTTGGTTCCTAGTAACGTACGCAAGAATGGGCGTGCCATGAATAAGTACCTAGGCAGATACGCAGATTTGGGTGGAGGGAAGCATTTAAATGAGCAAATGAAGGTGCAGTTATGCAGTTAAGTTCCTAAGTACTATCCCTACGCATTCAAATGCGAACCTACAAATAAGGGAGCCCTATGACACTCGTAAGTCACATAAGAACCTGAAAACCGGGGGGCGTGCCGAGGGAGTTTCATTGCTATTAGGTGCCTATATTTAGGAACCTATCGCGTTCATAAGTGTGAATCAGGTCCTAAATTTTTTAAAAGTTTTAACATTTCACAGGAGAGTATTTAATTCATATTAATCCATATAGAATTATCAGTTATTTATTTTTACATATTGATATATTTAAGCATTGGTGTGTTTGTTTCACTTATATATTTTTAATGAAGTGCCTCGGTTCAGCCAGCTGGTGGCAGCATTGAGCCTCTTTTCTGTTCAGATGGTAAAAGGCCACAAGGGCACCCTAATTACTACAGGGATGCTGACATTTCAAATGCCCTGGTGGTCATGAAATTGGGCCAAATTCCACTTCTGCTTTAGGGCAACTTTGTGTCTCAAGTGGTTACCTCTTCTGCCTCACAGCTCTGAGGTTGTGAGTTGGATTCCCGGACAAGGCACTATCTGGTGTATTTTTTCCCTGTGTCTATGGGCTGGATCCAGACTTAAGTAAGTGCTTGAAATGAGTTACTCCTGGGCTAAACCATGTTGATTGCAGGGGAGTCATATGTCATCTGTTGCAAACAGTATTAGAGTTGAGAGGTGATGTTTCCCAGCCAAAGTCTAAATAACAGTGTGATAGTAATGCTGGTCAGTATCTGTGTGCAGTAAGCAATTCAAAGATATATCCCTGCATGCAAAGAATACAATTAACTTGACTCCCCCTGAAATCAGCATGGTTACTTTCCTCTTTTAATTTCAAGCTCCTTCTTAAGTCTGGATCCAGCCCAAAGATTTTGTTGATGTTTTTTACACCAGAGTCTTGATGTTTGCTATAAGGATTGGTGATAAAATGATCTCTATTTTTATTGCTGTAGTTACTTTAGAAATAGTTACTTAAGTGAGTGAGTTGTAATAAAAATATGTATTTCAATTTAGGAATTCTGTTTTAGTAATATACACATATCTATGCATGAAAAGCATATATGCAATTATTAAAATTCATCTCTCAGCTGTGTAGTCTGCAGCACTTGGTACACTTGCCAAAGTTGAATGAATTTAGACTCAGTCAGCACTTTGCTGGCAGAGGTGCACCCCGTGTAGCAATCTGATCCCTAACAGCTCTAGAATTGCCAGTGTATAAAAATAATAATAATGATCACAGCAATTATAGGGCAGGATTCAGACTTACAAAGCTCCAGACACAAGGGGGCATCAGGGATCCATTGTGTCCCGCTTATGTGCGTGCAGGGTAAACCAATCCCCTCAGACTTACAAGTTCATAAACTCTATTTTAAATCTTTGCACCGCCGTCAGTTAAAAATGGGCACAACATGGAACTCTGGATAGGGCGCAGCTGCCGCGACATTACTTTTCTTTAAAATGAATGTAAACGCTGTAGGCATCATGTCCTGGTGTGGCAGAGGCTTTCAGTACAAAAGTCTGGATTAGGAAACTCCAATCTTTCCAATCACACAATCAAAAGAGCGTTCCAGCAGATATCTCACCAGTGTGTACTGTCCACAGATGCTCAAACATCTGTTAAAATGGTCTGTGATCTGTTGATTTGATCTTCCGGAGCTCCTAATATGCCAGATCAACCATGGAAAGATATCTTTTGCTTTTCTAGTGCCTGTGTGATTGGAGAGATTATCTGCTGAAATGCCCCCGTGCGTACTCTGCTTTAATGTGGCCTGTGTACATACACACTTATAATGCGCTTGCAGGGCCAGATCCAGACCTCCGCACACGCTCCATAAGCACGTAGGGCCAGAACCAGAGCTACGTCCGCAAGCATATTTAGGTTAACCGGAGTCGTAAAAACGCTTTTTTGCATGTACTGCGCATGTGGCACGTAACTCTGAACGTACGTACCATCCTAGTGTCAAGAGCGTAACTACGAACAAAGGGGCGTGATAGCCATACGACACCCGTAATTACGCTTTGGAGGTGGGGCGAGGCATTTAAATCATACAGTATGGGCGTGCTTAGGCTGCTGGTCACTCGGTTACATGCAGTGTATGAGGACTCGTATCCTGTGCTGGTCACTCGGTTACATGCAGTGTATGAGGACTCGTATCCTGTGCTGGTCACTCGGTTACATGCAGTGTATGAGGACTCGTATCCTGTGCTGGTCACTCGGTTACATGCAGTGTATGGGGGCTGGGATCCTGTGCAGGTCACTCGGTTACATGCAGTGTATGAGGACTCGTATCCTGTGCTGGTCACTCGGTTACATGCAGTGTATGAGGACTCGTATCCTGTGCTGGTCACTCGGTTACATGCAGTGTATGAGGACTCGTATCCTGTGCTGGTCACTCGGTTACATGCAGTGTATGAGGACTCGTATCCTGTGCTGGTCACTCGGTTACATGCAGTGTATGAGGACTCGTATCCTGTGCTGGTCACTCGGTTACATGCAGTGTATGGGGGCTGGGATCCTGTGCAGGTCACTCGGTTACATGCAGTGTATGAGGACTCGTATCCTGTGCTGGTCACTCGGTTACATGCAGTGTATGAGGACTCGTATCCTGTGCTGGTCACTCGGTTACATGCAGTGTATGAGGACTCGTATCCTGTGCTGGTCACTCGGTTACATGCAGTGTATGAGGACTCGTATCCTGTGCTGGTCACTCGGTTACATGCAGTGTATGAGGACTCGTATCCTGTGCTGGTCACTCGGTTACATGCAGTGTATGGGGGCTGGGATCCTGTGCAGGTCACTCGGTTACATGCAGTGTATGAGGACTCGTATCCTGTGCTGGTCACTCGGTTACATGCAGTGTATGAGGACTCGTATCCTGTGCTGGTCACTCGGTTACATGCAGTGTATGAGGACTCGTATCCTGTGCTGGTCACTCGGTTACATGCAGTGTATGAGGACTCGTATCCTGTGCTGGTCACTCGGTTACATGCAGTGTATGAGGACTCGTATCCTGTGCTGGTCACTCGGTTACATGCAGTGTATGGGGGCTGGGATCCTGTGCAGGTCACTCGGTTACATGCAGTGTATGAGGACTCGTATCCTGTGCTGGTCACTCGGTTACATGCAGTGTATGAGGACTCGTATCCTGTGCTGGTCACTCGGTTACATGCAGTGTATGAGGACTCGTATCCTGTGCTGGTCACTCGGTTACATGCAGTGTATGAGGACTCGTATCCTGTGCTGGTCACTCGGTTACATGCAGTGTATGAGGACTCGTATCCTGTGCTGGTCACTCGGTTACATGCAGTGTATGGGGGCTGGGATCCTGTGCAGGTCACTCGGTTACATGCAGTGTATGAGGACTCGTATCCTGTGCTGGTCACTCGGTTACATGCAGTGTATGAGGACTCGTATCCTGTGCTGGTCACTCGGTTACATGCAGTGTATGAGGACTCGTATCCTGTGCTGGTCACTCGGTTACATGCAGTGTATGAGGACTCGTATCCTGTGCTGGTCACTCGGTTACATGCAGTGTATGAGGACTCGTATCCTGTGCTGGTCACTCGGTTACATGCAGTGTATGGGGGCTGGGATCCTGTGCAGGTCACTCGGTTACATGCAGTGTATGAGGACTCGTATCCTGTGCTGGTCACTCGGTTACATGCAGTGTATGAGGACTCGTATCCTGTGCTGGTCACTCGGTTACATGCAGTGTATGAGGACTCGTATCCTGTGCTGGTCACTCGGTTACATGCAGTGTATGAGGACTCGTATCCTGTGCTGGTCACTCGGTTACATGCAGTGTATGAGGACTCGTATCCTGTGCTGGTCACTCGGTTACATGCAGTGTATGGGGGCTGGGATCCTGTGCAGGTCACTCGGTTACATGCAGTGTATGAGGACTCGTATCCTGTGCTGGTCACTCGGTTACATGCAGTGTATGAGGACTCGTATCCTGTGCTGGTCACTCGGTTACATGCAGTGTATGGGGGCTGGGATCCTGTGCTGGTCCTCGGTTACATGCAGTGTATGGGGGGCTGGGATCCTGTGCAGGTCACTCGGTTACATGCAGTGTATGGGGGCTGGGATCCTGTGCAGGTCACTCGGTTACATGCAGTGTATGGGGGCTGGGATCCTGTGCAGGTCACTCGGTTACATGCAGTGTATGGGGGCTGGGATCCTGTGCAGGTCACTAGGTTACATGCGGTGTTCGGGGGCTGGGATCTGCAGCTTAATCACACAACCTTTGTTTTTCAGCTTTTCGCCGTCCTTCAAACAGAAGAATCAGAGTGAGAAGAGAGAATGTTCCATAAGGGCAGACGTGGCTTACAACTTGCTGCACACCATTGTGTTTGGCTGTCTGGCTATCAGCACCATGCGGTAAGACATTGCGCAGTAGAGTCACGTATGCATGTAGATCTGTGCTCCGGAAACCCTTTCCAGCACCTGCTCACACTGACTGCTTCCATTGCAGGATGAAATATCTCTGGACAGCGCACATGGGGGTCTTTGCTTCATTCGGACTTGTCAGTATGGACGTTTGGGGGATGATTTTGAGGGTCTTCCGACTGCACACTCCACAGAGGGTCAGTACACAGCGGGGGGTTTTCTAAAGGCGTAAAGATGTGAATCATTCTGCATCTAGCTGAATGTCCCCACAGAGTGTCCTAATATACACACTTTCAGCCACCGGTAGATGGGAACTTGAAAAACAAAGTTTGATCATAATTATAAAGCTATATTTTTACTGATAAGGGTTCGGATTCCCAGGTAATAGCGCAGCATAAGTCCCCTTGTGTGTAACGTCTGCAAATGCGCCAGATGGTATGCAACAGATCTCCACGGAGATCTGTCCAATAGGACAGGCTTTGCCTTCTGCATGGCAAAGCTACTCAATGGAGGCAGGGTTTGCCATGCAGACATGGCATACAGGGTGACGATACGCAGATCTATGCAGTAGATAGTTAGGGTCAGGTTATGCTCTACTGCACTAGCCACTACCACATCTGATGGGAGGCTATTCCTCTGACCCATTGCCTTTTCAGTAATGTTTCCTTACATTGCTTGTAAACCTGCTACCCTCCACTGTCAGTACCTCCCTCATGCTCCAATATTTCATGTGAGGAATGTTTGCTTCCTGTATCTGGTTACAACCCCCTGATATATGTGAGAGCTGCTATCATATCCCCTCTGGCCCTTCTCTGTTCCTAGCTATACATGTTTAGTTCCTCTAGCCTTTCTTGGTATGTTGTGTGACACAGGCCATGGACCATTTTATTTGCTCTTCTCTGCTCCAAGCTATACATGTTACGTCCTCTAGTCTCATCTGTATGATGTGTGACACAGGTTATGCACCATTTTAGTTGCTCTTATCTGCTCCAAGCTATACATGTTTAGTATTCACAGTATTCCAGGTGAGGCCGCACCAATTACCTATGTAGTGACATCACTACTTCTCTCTCTCTAATACCAATTCCTCTCCCTATACAACCAAGCATCTGACTTGCCTTTCTCATTGCTTTGTTACATTACTTTTCTACCTTTACATCTCCTTACATAGAAGCTGCTGTGCAAGTCATGTTAATGTGCAGAAGGCGTATGAATAAAACATCTGGTCTGTATAAATCTTGTCACACTTCTATACAGATGCAGAGATGATTTCACAGTTTTTTCTATGTCCATCTGTAATTGTCATGTTACAGTGTAACCAAACCCTCCTTATCCATCCAAATATTCTTGATCACGTCAGTGTGTAACGGGAAATGGAACCTGCTATGATTGGTGATTACAGACCAGATTCTCCCCACTTGTGGTTGCAGCCCAGCACCCCCTTGGCAGAAGCATCACAGATGTGAGGAGCTGGTCCTGTATTAATGGTGGTTCAGTATCTGCTTGTATTTAGGGCTCTGTGATGTGTAGTTTTCAATCTGCTCACTAGATGGCAGTAAGAGGCAATAAACACACAAAATGAAAGTTTTGTACTAAAATGACGTGTTTTTCAGGCTAACGTGCTGCGATACACTTTGGCGATTCTGGTGATAGTGTACGTACTAATTAAGGTAAGCCCTCCTGTTTTACCGGTGTGTAAAACTATTGATTAGCTTGTATGCATTTGCTTCAAAAAAGGTACATATCTAAGCATTTAGCACAAGAGCTTACCATTAAACCAGACATTAACTTATCATTGAAATGAGCTGGTTCTTGTGAAAGTCAGAGACGCTGGTGTAAACAGACATTGTAATTCTTATTAGCAAATAATCTGTACTTGTGGCTGTCACATGCTGCTGCTTCACGTGTGTTTTTATAAAGGCTTCACTTTAAAAGACTGACCTTCATTCCCTACTGTATTCCCATATGCATGATTACCCAGCATCCATTTGTACAGGGACTTGTCACATGATGCAGGTGTTGTAAAACTCAAAGTCCCATTATGCTTTGCAAGGTAACAGCTATGCTTATGATGTTTCGGCATGCTGGGAGGTGTAGTTTTACAACTTCTTGAGTGTAAAAGGTTACCTACAATATTAATTTATGATAATAATGTGTTATAATAATAATAATGATATTGTATGATAATAATGTGTTATAATTATATTGAATGATATAATGTGTTATAATAAGAATATTGTATGACAATAATGTGTTATAATAATAATAATAATATTGTATGATAATAATGTGTTATAATAATAATAATATTGTATGATAATAATGTGTTATAATAATAATAATATTGTATGATAATAATGTGTTATAATAATAATAATATTGTATGATAATAATGTGTTATAATAATAATAATATTGTATGATAATAATGTGTTATAATAATAATAATATTGTATGATAATAATGTGTTATAATAATAATAATATTGTATGATAATAATGTGTTATAATAATAATAATATTGTATGATAATAATGTGTTATAATAATAATAATATTGTATGATAATAATGTGTTATAATAATAATAATATTGTATGATAATAATGTGTTATAATAATAATAATATTGTATGATAATAATGTGTTATAATAATAATAATATTGTATGATAATAATGTGTTATAATAATAATAATATTGTATGATAATAATGTGTTATAATAATAATAATATTGTATGATAATAATGTGTTATAATAATAATAATATTGTATGATAATAATGTGTTATAATAATAATAATATTGTATGATAATAATGTGTTATAATAATAATAATATTGTATGATAATAATGTGTTATAATAATAATAATATTGTATGATAATAATGTGTTATAATAATAATAATATTGTATGATAATAATGTGTTATAATAATAATAATATTGTATGATAATAATGTGTTATAATAATAATAATATTGTATGATAATAATGTGTTATAATAATAATAATATTGTATGATAATAATGTGTTATAATAATAATAATATTGTATGATAATAATGTGTTATAATAATAATAATATTGTATGATAATAATGTGTTATAATAATAATAATATTGTATGATAATAATGTGTTATAATAATAATAATATTGTATGATAATAATGTGTTATAATAATGATATTGTATGATAATAATGTGTTATAATAAGAATATTGAATGATGATAATGTGTTATAATAATAATATTGTATGATGATAATGTGTTATAATAATAATATTGTATGATGATAATGTGTTATAATAATAATATTGTATGATGATAATGTGTTATAATAATAATATTGTATGATGATAATGTGTTATAATAATAATATTGTATGATGATAATGTGTTATAATAATAATATTGTAGTATGATATGTTATAATAATAATAATATTGTATGATGATAATGTGTTATAATAATAATAATATTGTATGATAATAATGTGGTATAATAATGATATTGTATGATAATAATGTGTTATAATAAGAATATTGAATGATGATAATGTGTTATAATAATAATATTGTATGATGATAATGTGTTATAATAATAATATTGTATGATGATATGTTTCAGTTCTGGCCCAGAATGGCTCAGGAACTCTCTGAACTGCAGGAATTCTACGATCCTGACACTGTGCGGTTAATGAACTGGATAAAGTAAGTGTAAGCTGCCGGTCTCATCAGGGAAATATTGGTTTAGAATAAACAAATAAATGCCCATGTTTTACAGGTGGCCGAATACTCAACAGGGTAACTGGTAGATGATTTTTTATTTGTCAATGCTGTCATCCCCAGTATGCGGCCAGGGTACCTGGGTCTGTCCTGTAACTAGCTGACTATAAGCTATATTATGCTAATCACATCCAGGCTTACGAAGCTTTGACGTCTTCCGCTTTTTGCGAGCAGAAAGCGCTAGTGTTTGGTGGCCGTGCATGCATGCGCTTTAGACTTCCAGCCCGGACCTGGATCCTCGGTGTTTCCGATGGACAGACGGCGAGGGAAACATATGGTGTGTGCGCTAAGTGGGAGGGGTTTAGGCAAATTTTACAATAAGGGCTTGTGCACGCACTTACGTCCTACCCAGATTTCTGAGCCACCTCCATTTACGCAGGAACGGCGCTGAAATCTTAAGGTAGGGACCTTCTCTCATTAACCCGTATGTGAAAGGGGAGTGGTCTCCCCTTGTCCGCACAGGACTCAGGATACAGCGGGGATCCGGCTTTTGATCTGTCTACAGCCATTGTGCTCAGAGCTCTGAACATAGCAGATGTGAGGATCCGGATCTTAGTCCTTTAACTACTTAACGTCCTAATCTGTTTCCTCCTACAAGAGTTGTGCTTCCAGCTTGGTTGCAGTCACAGCCCTTTCCATTGGACTGTAAATGTCACAGGTTAATTACAGTGAAAGCTTTGTCTCCTGCTTGACACAGTCATACAACAGCGCTCAGCACTCCATCCATGTGTAGGTGCTGAGCACGGTGTATAAATACATAGACAGCAGCTGAGAGCAGATAGTGTGTTTATAAACCATGCTCAGCATTCATACACAGAGAGCAGAGCATCGTATTGAGCTTCCAGCCTGTGACAGCTTGTCTGTTCATGAGCAGATAGATGGACTGGCTGAAACGTACTACCCACACACAAGGGGGTCTATTGCTGTGTATTGTTCTACTGGGCTCTAATGAAAGGCTATAGTCCTGTTTCATGACTTTTCCTGTAAATTTACCACCCTAAAGATTCAGGACTGGATTCACAGATACAAATTTTTCTAGTTTTTGCATGCGTATTTTTAGGGTCGGAGTAACTGCGCATGCAATGTAACTTTTTCCACGCAATTTACATAGAATTTAGGCACGGAAGTCCATTAGGCACTGAATTATGAATCGCACATAGTGACATAAGTACGAAGGGGCGTGGTTGTTTTCCGTACATGCGAAGGTACGCGAAAGTGGGCGGGGGAGGAGGCATTGAAATGGCCTTTGGGGGGCGCTGTTAGTAATGAACGCAAACGAGGAAAAATAGCTGCGCCTAATGATAAGGGGGACAGGATGAAACACTTAACCACAATGGACTGGATCCAGACCTAGTTAAGTGCTTGAACTTAGTTACACCTGGGCTAAAAGCCATGTTGATTTCAGGGTGGAGTCAAGTTAATTGTAGTCTTTGCATGCAGGGATATATCCTAGAATTGCTTACTGCACACAGATACTGACCAGCGTTACTATCACACTGTTCTTTAGACTTGGGATAGGAAACATCACCTCTCAACTCTAATACTGCTTACAACAGATGAAATATGACTCCCCCTGCACTCAGCATGGTTTAGCCCATGAGTAACTAAGTTCAAGCACTTAACTAGGTCTGGATCCAGCCCAATGACAGCACTTTGTCAAAAACAAAATGAATATTTATTGAATGAAGAGTCTTAAATATACTCCAATAAAATCAACAAACACATAAAACCATATAATCATTACAAATTGAAGATAATAAAGTTATTTGGATATTTGATTTAAGTCACAAAAAGTGATATTAGTTATTAGCTGTCTCTCTGATACATTGATTAAAAGTATATATAAAAATATATGCAGTGGCCACCAATAGATATATCAACATATATCAACTTTGAACTGCAGAAACTTCATTAAATATTATATATATATAAAATTTGCACTTCAGACTGCAAGTAATAGTAATAGTAATGAACGCACGCACGTATATGAAAGTAATTTACGCACGTAATTGCACACGTTGAGTTAAGTGTTCCCTATGGAAGCATAAGTCATCGTGAGAGTGGAGCGTCATGGGTATTAGCTTGCAACGTAGGTGCGTAGATTTGCGTACTTTAGAGACACGCATCGGTGATCCAGTCCTCAGTGCATCTCCTCTGCTTCTATATATCAGTTACCTTTTCTTGTACAACCTCTGATAGGATTATGTATAATGTATTTCTATTACTACTTCTCCTCTCCTCCTGCTGATAACTCCTCTCCCTGTACTACCAAGCATCTGACCTCCTCATTGCCTCCCGGTATAGTGACCCCAGATCAGTCACTCCTCAGAAGTTTCATTTTACTGCAGGATTTAGCATTTTTAGAATGAAATTTGCCAATCTGTTCACCATTCACTTGCCTCCCTAGATCATCATTCATTGATATAAAAGCCTGGTAGCTAATATAAGAAAGCATTTTATGAAAGACCAGCATGGAATAAACAAATGTAGACATTAGACACAGAAGGTACAGAGATTATACATATATCTCTATATACTGTATATAGCCATCTATTTGTATCTATAGACATCTCTCGCTCTCTCTCTCATATATAATCTTCCATCTGTCTATCTCTATATCTATAGCTTTTATCTGTCTATCTATGTCTATAGCCTTCTATCTCTATGTACTGTATATAGCCGTCTATCTGTCTATGTCTATAGCCTTCTATCTCTATGTACTGTATATAGCTGTCTATCTATCTGTATCTATAGACGGCTCTCTATCTCTTTCTCTCCCAGTATTTATAATCTTATATCTGTCTGTATCTATATCTATAGCCCTCTATCTGCCTGTATCTATATCTATAGTCTTCTATCTGTCTGTATCTATATCTATAGCCCTCTATCTGTCTGTATTTATATCTATAGCCCTCTATCTGTCTGTATCTATATCTATAGCCTTCTATCTGTCTGTATCTATATCTATAGCCTTCTATCTGTCTGTATCTATATCTATAGCCTTCTATCTGTCTGTATCTATATCTATAGCCTTCTATCTGTCTGTATCTATATCTATAGCCTTCTATCTGTCTGTATCTATATCTATAGCCTTCTATCTGTCTGTATCTATATCTATAGCCTTCTATCTGTCTGTATCTATATCTATAGCCTTCTATCTGTCTGTATCTATATCTATAGCCTTCTATCTGTCTGTATCTATATCTATAGCCTTCTATCTGTCTGTATCTATATCTATAGCCTTCTATCTGTCTGTATCTATATCTATAGCCTTCTATCTGTCTGTATCTATATCTATAGCCTTCTATCTGTCTGTATCTATATCTATAGCCTTCTATCTGTCTGTATCTATATCTATAGCCTTCTATCTGTCTGTATCTATATCTATAGCCTTCTATCTGTCTGTATCTATATCTATAGCCTTCTATCTGTCTGTATCTATATCTATAGCCTTCTATCTGTCTGTATCTATATCTATAGCCTTCTATCTGTCTGTATCTATATCTATAGCCTTCTATCTGTCTGTATCTATATCTATAGCCTTCTATCTGTCTGTATCTATATCTATAGCCTTCTATCTGTCTGTATCTATATCTATAGCCTTCTATCTGTCTGTATCTATATCTATAGCCTTCTATCTGTCTGTATCTATATCTATAGCCTTCTATCTGTCTGTATCTATATCTATAGCCTTCTATCTGTCTGTATCTATATCTATAGCCTTCTATCTGTCTGTATCTATATCTATAGCCTTCTATCTGTCTGTATCTATATCTATAGCCTTCTATCTGTCTGTATCTATATCTATAGCCTTCTATCTGTCTGTATCTATATCTATAGCCTTCTATCTGTCTGTATCTATATCTATAGCCTTCTATCTGTCTGTATCTATATCTATAGCCTTCTATCTGTCTGTATCTATATCTATAGCCTTCTATCTGTCTGTATCTATATCTATAGCCTTCTATCTGTCTGTATCTATATCTATAGCCTTCTATCTGTCTGTATCTATATCTATAGCCTTCTATCTGTCTGTATCTATATCTATAGCCTTCTATCTGTCTGTATCTATATCTATAGCCTTCTATCTGTCTGTATCTATATCTATAGCCTTCTATCTGTCTGTATCTATATCTATAGCCTTCTATCTGTCTGTATCTATATCTATAGCCTTCTATCTGTCTGTATCTATATCTATAGCCTTCTATCTGTCTGTATCTATATCTATAGCCTTCTATCTGTCTGTATCTATATCTATAGCCTTCTATCTGTCTGTATCTATATCTATAGCCTTCTATCTGTCTGTATCTATATCTATAGCCTTCTATCTGTCTGTATCTATATCTATAGCCTTCTATCTGTCTGTATCTATATCTATAGCCTTCTATCTGTCTGTATCTATATCTATAGCCTTCTATCTGTCTGTATCTATATCTATAGCCTTCTATCTGTCTGTATCTATATCTATAGCCTTCTATCTGTCTGTATCTATATCTATAGCCTTCTATCTGTCTGTATCTATATCTATAGCCTTCTATCTGTCTGTATCTATATCTATAGCCTTCTATCTGTCTGTATCTATATCTATAGCCTTCTATCTGTCTGTATCTATATCTATAGCCTTCTATCTGTCTGTATCTATATCTATAGCCTTCTATCTGTCTGTATCTATATCTATAGCCTTCTATCTGTCTGTATCTATATCTATAGCCTTCTATCTGTCTGTATCTATATCTATAGCCTTCTATCTGTCTGTATCTATATCTATAGCCTTCTATCTGTCTGTATCTATATCTATAGCCTTCTATCTGTCTGTATCTATATCTATAGCCTTCTATCTGTCTGTATCTATATCTATAGCCTTCTATCTGTCTGTATCTATATCTATAGCCTTCTATCTGTCTGTATCTATATCTATAGCCTTCTATCTGTCTGTATCTATATCTATAGCCTTCTATCTGTCTGTATCTATATCTATAGCCTTCTATCTGTCTGTATCTATATCTATAGCCTTCTATCTGTCTGTATCTATATCTATAGCCTTCTATCTGTCTGTATCTATATCTATAGCCTTCTATCTGTCTGTATCTATATCTATAGCCTTCTATCTGTCTGTATCTATATCTATAGCCTTCTATCTGTCTGTATCTATATCTATAGCCTTCTATCTGTCTGTATCTATATCTATAGCCTTCTATCTGTCTGTATCTATATCTATAGCCTTCTATCTGTCTGTATCTATATCTATAGCCTTCTATCTGTCTGTATCTATATCTATAGCCTTCTATCTGTCTGTATCTATATCTATAGCCTTCTATCTGTCTGTATCTATATCTATAGCCTTCTATCTGTCTGTATCTATATCTATAGCCTTCTATCTGTCTGTATCTATATCTATAGCCTTCTATCTGTCTGTATCTATATCTATAGCCTTCTATCTGTCTGTATCTATATCTATAGCCTTCTATCTGTCTGTATCTATATCTATAGCCTTCTATCTGTCTATATCTATAGCCTTCTATCTGTCTATATCTATAGCCTTCTATCTGTCTGTATCTATATCTATAGCCTTCTGTCTGTGTCTCTATATCTATAGCCTTCTGTCTGTGTCTCTATATCTATAGCTATCTATTTATGTATCTATCTCTCTATAACCATCAGTCTTTCTACCTCCCAACTGTGTCTTTTAGGCAGAACTGTCCCGATTCGCGACCCGCAAAAGGGGCGGAGTTTGTGCGGGAATGAGCGGCTTCTGGTCATATATGGTCATTTGTGGGTGGATCTGGTATTTGTCCCAGTTTTAGGGTTCTCAGTGTTGGGAGCTCAGCTATCTGTCTATTGCTGTCTATCTCTATAACATCTAAGTCTATAAAAGAAGAGTAGGGTGGCAGTGGCCACGCACGGGGTATCTTCCACAGTCACCCCCTGGATAAACTGCTGCGGACACTTCTACCCTGTTCCTTCTGCCCACTGAAACTGCTCCTTGTGATCCCGGGAGTAGCGGAGCCGTGATGTGACGTCTTTGCAGATGACACACTTTCCCCTCGATACCTTCTGTCATGGCGTGGGACTCTGCAATTAAGTACCCCTATTTGTGTGTTCCTTCCAGTTTCCCCTCTGCACCAGCTGTAACCCAGCCCTGATTGTCAGCGACATAGCTCATCGCTGTACATTATATTCTGCTGCTGAGAGGTGAAATTTACTGGTGTGTATTGCACATCTCTTCCCCTGATTAAATAATGGCATCACATCTGCTTTATGCTAATCTCCCGGCTTCCAGCCAGAGGGTGCAAAGTCCTTGAAAATTAAAAAAGCCGCTCTCTGCTATTTCTGAAATAACTATTGATATTTTTCCGTGATAAACTGTTGTAGTGACAAGATATTTAACATCATCATCTTATTTAAAGCTGGCTAATACTTTATGCATTTTGTCTCTGGAGAGAGGTTTATGTGTGAATAGATATAACTCACACTAACCCGTAACACGTAGACTGTGTCATCTGTGTCCCCGTGGGTCTAGAACGCTGAGGCGGCAGAATATTCGCTTGGCGTTTTTCCGCGCCATTCTGCGGAACGTGGAAAAGTTGTAGATATTTGTCTTTCAAACTGTCGACGCCGGAATAAAAATGGTCTTTATAATACCCCAGAAATGTATGATCTACAACTTTCAAAAACTGGCTTAGTTTATGGCGCTGTATATTTGCTAGACGTGTTTTTTTTTTATTTTTTATTTTGCCCTAGAGTTTTTATAATGGAGCATTGAAAGAAATACGTTCCTGAGCTGTCCCTCACAAATCATCGCTGGCTTTTCAAAACCTCTCTCTTTGCAAAAACAAATGTGTTCGACAGACGCAGGCTTTTCAGTATTGCCTGGCGGGAGGAGAATGTGGATCCCAGTCTGAGCGGCTGTTTTTCTAAGCATGATACAGCCGCTCAGACTGGTACTGATATTCGTTGTTCGAATATCCATGCCGTGGGCTAAGGTTAGGGCTTAAAGGGAAGGTTAAGATTAGGCTGCATGGCATGGGCTAGGCTGTGGCGCATGGAGGGTTAGGAAGGAGAAGGGTTAAGGTCAGGTTGCGGGAAACGCAGGGGAAGGGAAGGGTTAGGTTAAAACACTTACCTTTCGGCGGATGACTCCAGGAATCCCATCACCGTCACTCTCTACGATGCAGATTGCCAGCAATCTACATTCAGCTGTCGTACGATGGTCTATCTAAATGAAGACCACTGTACTGCAGAACCACAATCTTGTCGCAGGGCATCTGGAAGGGCTATTTAAATAATAAATTATACAAATCATTAACGGGTTTTTATATAGCGCCATTATATGACGTAGAGCTTTACCATTTTAAACATCGTCATTCACATCAGTCCTATTGTAGCTTCCAGTCTAAGTTCACGCACGTACACACGTGTTCATTTATAGTGAGCAGCCAGTTCATCTATCAGCAGTGTTTTGGAGTGTAGGAGGAAACTGGAGACCCCGAGGTAACCCACACACAGACACGGGGAGAACATACAATCCCCACGCAGATAAGGCCTTGTCAGTAAATCCAACTTATGACCCAAGCGTTGTGATGCAGAAGCGCTAACCACTTGAGTCACAGTGCTATCCACTTGGCCCACTGAATAAATGGTAAAGCAGAGTTATGTGTAATTTAACAAGACCTTATAAAAAATATCAGTGGTTCCCTCCAGATGAATGTGTTTTTATTTTTTACAGAGGGTTACAATAATGACATTACATTAGAGTTATGGGATAGAGATATATATATATATCTCCAATGTAATTCATTTTGTCTTATTCCTAAAGGTCCAATACCCCCAGGAACGCAGTCATTGCTGGAAGCATGCAGCTTCTGGCTGGGGTGAAACTTTGTACTGGGAGAACACTGACCAACCACCCACACTATGAAGATGTCGTCCTAAGGGAGAGAACCAAGCAGGTGGGTTTTTATTCAGCACTCACGGCCAGGTGTTTAGGGCATTAAATATACATATATACCGTGTTTCCCCATGTATAAAACGCACCTTTTTAGACAAAAAATGGGTCTAAAAATCGGGTGCATCTTATACAGGGGATGTAACATTGAACTTACCTTTGCGGTCCCTCCGGCGGTGTCAGGCTCTCTCCCCCGTAGCTGTGACTCTGGCTCTCTCCCTCGAGTCGCGCACTGCACAAAGACATTGCGTGACTTTAAGGTCACCTCAAGAGACAGCCAGGCTGGGAAGGGGCAGAGACTGGCAGGACACACATAGAGGGGGCAGACAGACTGGCAGGACACACATAGCGAGGGCAGACAGACTGGCAGGAAACACATAGAGGGGGCAGACAGACTGGCAGGACACACACATAGAGGGGGCAGACAGACTGGCAGGACACACATAGCGAGGGCAGTATGGCTAAAAATAATATTTAAAGAATACATTAAAAATACATTTTTTTTAAAAATCTGGGCTCCATAAATGGGGTGCGTCTTATACGAGGGAGTGTCTTATACATGGGGAAATACGGTATATTATATACATATAAGAGTCAGGTCACGTGGGGACATTAGTATTGATATATATATGCACTTTTGAGCCGCATTCCTTTAGGCTACCAGGTTTCGGTCCACAAAGTGCTTGGAGTACAATAATTACAAGTGGGTCGGGCTGTTGAGTCTGAGGATAGGCTACGGCCAATCAGCTCGGGTGAGAAGAAAAAGATAGTATAGTATGGCTGCTAATGACTGGCATAACTACCAGGGTGTGGCCTGGGGACCCGACGCAGCTATCTACCCTGCGTCCCCAGGAGTGACAGCACTAAGCTGTCAGCGGCATCCATGTTCTTTCTAGACAGTTCCTGGAGACGCTGACAGCTTAGCACTGTTCTCTACCAGCAGGAAGGATGGGGGACTGAGGCCACCAGAGGACACGCTGAGCTGCCTATCCGTGCATGTGTAGAGTCGTTGCCAATACAGAAGTCTGCCTGTGCCCCTGCTATGCACCCATATCCTCAATAAAGATAGGTGAACGTAACGCAGAATGTCGCTGGGTTTTAGTAACCAAGCCTCTCCCTGCACTGGCCAGAAGAGGGCAGCAGGGAGCTAGTAGCTGTATTTTTGTATGCTACTTAATCTATATATTATTCAATAGCTGCAAAAGGCATGGTCCCCTCCTTCATCAGTGAGGTCGGTCAATAAAATACTTGCATGGATGGGATGCGGTTGCTAGTCCGTCCGGCCCTATTTAGACAGTGATCCAGCCCCCAGCTGTATGATTGCCAGAAATGATTGGGAGATAGAAAATCACTATTGGGAACGGATAACTATTGACACCTGTTCCCAGTAGCGACAGGGTTAGGTTGTGAGGCATTGAGTGTTAGAGTTAGGTTGCAGGGCATGGAGCGTTAGGGTTAGGACTGAACAAGGGAAAGCTTAGGGTTAGGCTGCAGAAAGCAGAGGCTTATGGTTAAGGGGAGGGCTAGGATGTAACTACTTACCTGTCGGCAGATCACTTTTTATGACTGCAGGAGTCGCAGCACCACCGCTGTCCAAAATGGAGACTGCCGGCAGTCACCATTCAACTGCCACACAATGGTCTGTCACAAAACAGACCATCGTACCGACAAACCACTGCCCGTGGATAGAAAGGATCTGGGTGGCTGGACGTCCTGTAACGTGTCTGTGAACTAAACCTCGACGTGACATTCAGATGCGCTGTTTATAAGAGGTGATGTTGTATTAAACAGGTTTACCAGGTGTATGCCAGGAGGTCTGCAGAAGACGTGTACAACATACTGAGGGCGTTCGGTACAGATTACATTATCCTGGAGGACAGCATATGTTTTGAACAGAGACACAAGCGAGGATGTCGCCTGCGCGATCTACTGGATATTAACAACGGCCACGTAAGACCCACTCATAGACCGCTATAGGCATTAGTGTGCAAAGCCGCCCGGGGGGAGCTAATGTGGGGATCACTGATTACAGCAAGCAACAGGCTCAGTGTCCACAGCCACTTATACGAAACAGAGAGAAGGCTGAACCGTGCCCAGCTCTGTCCATGTTATGTCTTATTTCCAAAGAATGCTTGTATGTGGCTAGTCATTACAGCGACTCAGCAATGATACAGCTGCCACCACTATGTCTGCTTTATCATTACCAAAATAACAATACATTAAAAAAATCATTTCCTTACCTTGTACCCACTCTTGCTCCCGCTTGTTCTCTCCTCCGCTCTGCCCTGTCTTTCTTCTTCACTCTGTCCTGACTCTCTCCTGTGCTCTCTTTTGCAATGTCTCGACTCTCTCCTCCTTTCTTTCCTCTGCTCTGTCTTTGCTGTCTTCTCCACTCTCTTCCTCCCTCTCTCCTCCGCTCAGTTATCTCTCTCGCTTCTGCTCTCTCCTATCTTCACTCTCTCCTCTACTTTCATCTCTCTCTTTTCTACTCTATCCTTGCTATCTTCTTCACTCTGTCCTGACACTGTCCTGTGCTCTCCTCCGAAATTTCCTGACTCTCTCTGTCTTTGCTCTCGCCTCCTTTCTTTCCTCTGCTCTGCCTTTGCTGTCTTCTCCAATCTCCGTCCCTCTCTCTCCTCTGCCATCTCTCTCTCTCTCTCTTCCGCTCTCTCCTCCACTAATCTATCTCTTTTCTACTCTAACCTCGCTATGTTCTCTGCTCTGCTCTACTCTGTCTTTGCTCTCTACTCCGCTCTATCCCGATACTCTCCTCCACTCTTTCTTCACTCTCACTCTGTCCTGGCTCTCTCCTCTGCTCTGTCCCAACACTCTCCTCTCTTTCCTCCATTCTGTCCCTGCTCTCTTCTCACTTTCTCTTCCGCTCTGTCTTCCAGAAAAATGCTGATCGGTAAACACTTTCGGCCCTTAAGTTCCGTCAGGTTATCTGCCAGTGCTCGCATCATTGCATTCCCATACCACACCCATTTTTTGTATTGTGTGGCTGCTTTTGTTTTCATAAAAAAAAATGTAAAGGAAACACAATTCTGCCCTTGTCACCCTGCTAAAATCTTTCTATCTTCAATTTTCGGCAACAGATTATGGACGGTTCTGGTGCCAATGACCCAGATCTGAAGCCTGCTCCCTTCCCCCGTTTCTGCCAGGAAATAAAGAAAGACCTCCCCACCTACGCAAAATACTTCACCAGAGTGTTCCAGAACAAAACCTTCGCTGTTTACAGATTGTCACGGAAAACGGCCGTGAAGTAACCACGAGCCGAAGCGCTGCATTGTATGACTGCATCATTGAGCCAATCAGAACCCGTCCATGTGACAGGAAGACGGACCACTCCGATGCTGGAAGACAGGTGTTCTTTCTTCTTTGGATATAGATATAGTCCATCTTAATGTGATTTTATAGTATAGTGTTCAAACGGAAGATCAGGTGACTTGCGAATGGAGGAGAAGTGACTGGACTTGATGCTGTTGTCCAATCTGTCTTCATCAATTACTGTTTTATCTTTGTTTTACAGAAAGCTCAGGGCTACCGAAATAATGTTCCCATGATGCTTTGCTGTAACCAGAGTTTGAGATTCACTAACCATGCCATTCATAACTTTATGCTGCAACTGTACATTCTTTCCTGGGTGGTGATAAAGCTTAGGACATGCCAGAGAAGCATTACGTACAAATAACATAGGGCCTGATCCTAATCTAATAACGTTACCCGACGTCCTGCAAGCTGCTTGCAGAAGTCGAGTGATTTGCTGGCAGCGTGCATGCACTCTCCAGGTGTTCCGTAACGGAACTCCTTACATGTGGAACTCCGTTTTGCATGATAGGAGTTCCGTGCAGGAGGGTGTGGATAGGTATGCAGATGAAGGTAAGTGGGCGGAGGTAGAGAGAGATTTTACGGTAGGGTTCCGGACACAGTGTTCAATCCCCTCTTGTGCTGAAAATACAGGTCTGGATCAGGTCCATAATTAGTAGTTGAAACCTTGTTCCTTTTAATACCCGAATTTAAAAAAAGAAAATGTATAGACGAGTGGGATCGTTTTTCTCTAGCGAAATATCAGTATTTCCATCGTATTTTTCTTTAACCGTTACCCCACACATTGCAGCAAAACGTGGTGCCACATGACTCGATCGCAGTTACAACCCATCCAATAGGACTAATTCGTTTTGCAGGTCTGACTGCCCTATAGCAGTTTAGGGAATAGATTTAGTGGGTCTGAGAGCAGGCTCTAGTGTGGTGTTACCAGATCAGTATTACATGGACAGGGAGCAGACTGCCTTGATCAAGTAGAGTATATTGCATGTAGATATAGATGCATTAGTACTGTATCATTTCTACGATGTGCCCTTTTTATATAGATTATTGTTTGATGTGCGTTGAGGTCACTGCATTTCTACTGTGTCCTTTTTGAACTTGTATTTATTTGTTTTTTTTTAATAACTTTAATCATTGCCTGTATGCAATTCCTGGTATGTTCACTTATATTCAAGCCATACGTGTGTGCCAGTCACAAGTACCTGTGGGTAGGAGGCAGACGGCCCAATTCTCACTGTGTGGTATTCAGCAATTGCCTCTCCCATCCATACAAGTGACTGCATTGAGACTGAGCATCGAGCTGTTCACAGAAGATGTTGAATTTAACGCTCACACTCTTCATTCCACCTATGTTTACAATATGGTATAGATTTGCCTCCCTCCTAGGTGGATCGCTGTATTCATTCCTCACCGCTAGATTGTAAGCTCACCGAGCAGGGTTCACTGTGCCTAACAATTCTTTGTACAGTGCTCAGTACATAGTGCCATAAAATAAAGATATCGTTTGGTGTTAAATACTGTTCATCAATTGTAGAATTTTTATGACGTTTCATTATTCGTTATTTCATCAGTTTCCAAAGTTTTAGCAATTGATCTTTAAATCTTTTCGTACGTTTTAGATTGTTCTAAATTGTGCTGTGTAAAGGAGGGTAAAAATCTGATTGGTCAATATGAGCAGCACCTCTTCCTTTAGTGCATCTACCCAGTGGCATAACTACAGGGGGTGCAAAGGGTGTGGTTGATACAGGGCACAGAGGAGAGTATATAAGCTTCAAAGTATAATCTATAAATTGTAGTTTGCCATAGCAGTTTGCTGAAGAACACAGCAGAGCCTAGCCAGAAGCACCACTTGGAAGCCAACACTAGAGGGCAGCCCTCTGGCTCTGCAGGTGCTGTGAGACTATTATCCCCAGCATGCACTGCCAGGTATGGCCATCCTTAGCCATGACAACATACAAGGATATGTTGTCTCGCAACACCTGGATGGCTAGAGGTTGCCCAGGCCTCCTGCTATAGAGAATTACCAAGGGCCAGATTTACTAAGCTGTGAGTTTGGTTGCTATGGGCAACATCTCCACTTTTCCAATCAGATTCTAGCTTTCATTTTCTTTTTACATACTAAAGAATGTCAGCTAAAATCTGATTGGTTGCTATGGGCAACATCTCCACTTTTCCAAACCCGCAGCTTAATAAATCTGGCCCCCAAGTATTTACCACTTCCTGGGGCATCTTTCATTGTTGTTTGGATGGTACAGAGAGCAGGTTAAGGCCCTGTTACCTCATACCCATTCTCCCCTCCCCATAATAAGCACACTAATAAGCCAAATATGTGTAATAAGGCAATAAAGAAACATGTTTTTAAAACCACCATAAATGAAGCTCTAAGAAAATGTAGGAACAGTGGCCTCACGCATGATCGGTTTAAATGTTTTTGTAATCTAAAAACAGAATAAAGAGAAAGCATTTAGCAGGTGTACCGGAGGCGATTGAACCAGTTAGAACCCAGTTTCTCCGGAGTAAACACGATGGAATCTGCATACTTATAGCGCCTATCTGTATTGCTCAAAAGCTGGAAATAATGACTCTTAAATCATAGACTGGAGGTAATGGAAATACCTGGATTTATGGAGGCTTTAACTGGAAAAGCAGAACAGGCTTACATGGCAGCTGAACCATAACCGTATTAAAGGCCGGTTTCCTCCGTCTGCTGCGGGCGGCTGGATTAAAGAACTCAAACATAAACAATTTTAATATTTATAATGAAAAGCCATGTTATAGACATCTGTTCTTGCATTCAGAACATCAACTAGTGGAAGTACATTCTTATGCTATAAATAGAATTTAATATTTGATGTTTTTCTTCAGATTTTTCTAATGGGTATTGGAATAGATGGTTTCTAGATAGCAGAAAATAAAAGAGCATATAC
>WWET01003589.1:41873-62027 GCA_011038615.1 Limnodynastes dumerilii
CTCTAATTTTCCTACAAATTAGAAAAATATCACCGTGGCCTGTGATCAATAAAGTCTGATATAAATACAATAGGACAATGCCCAATCTTTAAGTGAAACAGTCTATAGTTCCTTATACACTCACCATAAAATCCTGTCCTGCACTAACGAACCCAATAATGGGGAAACAGGCTCTCTAGGCAAATATTACTTGATCCTATACATTAATAGGCAGACTGGATGGGCCATGTGGCTCTTATCTGCCGTCACTTTCTATGTTTCTATTAAACAGTGACTCATATGCACAATTACCCAGGTACAGACCTGTCTAAAGAGTGAACCCAGCCGCACACTATGCAATCTCCCCCAGAGACCAATAGAATACTGCCATCCATCAGAAAAGCACACAGTGGCCACCCATTGGTCGATACTCTGGGCTCTCTCGCTGTTTGCCTGAGCTGAACCCAATAGGATCATCCCAGTGTAAATCACAATCACATTGGACTGTGCCACTCTATACTGTAAGCAGCTGATTGGGCTGATTAGTGCATAATGAACGGCCTAAGGGTCTTATTTTTGCAAATCGCCCCCATATGGATGATAGTAAAGCCCTGCATCAAGATGACGTAGATTGCGTTCCGATTTTTTAGACACTGATGACAGCAGGGTTGGCTGCATTTTGCAAGTGGGTGGGATTTAGTATTATAATGTACACAAGAAAAACGCCTCAGCACACTGCCAATAACCACCCTCTGTAAAATAAAATGCAGAAATGTCAGATACACACATTTGCATATATAGGATAAGCCACCAGCCACGTTTAAGGCCTTTCTGCTGTGGTGGTCCTATCTGTGAGAGTCCTCATATTGCATAGCTGGCAATGTTGCTCCCTTCTGGGAGAAACAAGAGACAGCAGCATGGAAGTGGTGCTAGAGGGTGTGATTGATACAAATCACACTTGAATCCCTGTCTAATCAAAACCGCTTTTGATAGGATTATTAAAGATGGGGTGGGACTTGATGTCAGCAAGCACCGCCCTTCCTTAGTAACACTCTGGGCTTGAGGCAGTGATTTACATTAAATCACTGCCTTAAGCCCAGATTCTGTAGATTTGCTTTCTCTCCCGTGATTCTGGGGGCAATTCCCAAATTTCGGCAACTATACTATATTGGGTTATATATCAGGTGTTTTCAAACAGAGCTAACTCACCTACTGTACTACTTTAGAGACACCCCTTACAGCCTCCAAAATAGCTGCAATAGACCAACACCTATCTGCTCTTCCCAGACTGCTTCTAAACGGTTACACAAAATGGTGGCTGCTTCAATCAATTTATCGGTTCATATAAACAGGTGCATGAAAGAGGGTAATTATACATTGTACAGTAACAGCGAAGATTGGGCCAACCGCAAGACCTTTATAAGTGGGATGGGTTGAAAGTTTTAATGTTGGGTCCTATATTCTCATTGCTCCAGTAACACTTTACATATAACTTAAATAAATGTTCCATAATAACGAGCCATTGTTGATGGAAATTAGCAGTATATAAAACACAAGGCGTAAAATGGTGATCTCTATTTTTTTAATAACATATTTCATCACAGCAGTATCCATCTGAAATTAAACCAAGAATAGGAAACTTATAAAAATTGCATCTTACTAAATTCCCCCAAATGGTTAATGCCTAAGTGAAACAAGGGTCAGTGTCAGGTATAGAGCATGCACAATAAGGCACATTAACATACAAAAAGTCCTTGGTATGTAATAACGGGTTGTGATAGAGAGGGAGGACATGCTCCATCGTAAGACATTTGTACATGATTAAATCCATATAATGAAACACAGAGGTTTTTGTTATTCAACCCAATGACATGATACGTACAAGCTGGTATGGATTGTAACAATTTAAATGATCTGTATTTCCACTTTATAAAATGGTTTCTGTAAAAGCTTAATATGAAAATAGTATTAGCTGCGTACACACCTGGAAAATTCTCACCAAATCCGACCTTCCACCTACCGGATTATCTGATATTACGTCACACAACCTCTGGTTTTATCCAGTTCTGGCTGTGTCATAAGGCTTTTAGACCCGCTTAAAAATCAGGACACCCAACCGCCTATCACGCGACCAACAGAGACGTGTGTGTATGCGTCTGTGACTGGATTGTCCAATCCTGATATGTAAACATGTCCGTGAGTGGCAGCCGCACAGCCAAACGTTTAGGTCCACTCAGCAGATGGTTATAGCAGATGGAGATTGGAGATCTGCAGGAAAATTAGCCAGGTGTGTACGCATAGGTCAGATGTTTCATCTGGGATCTCACACTCCCATAGGATGGTGTGGACGCAGCTAAGTGCGATCCTAAATTCCATACGTGCTTGGGTAGAACACTTCCCCCTCTCCCTTAACTTTTATGCACCAAAAAAAAGGAATTGTTGTATGAGTCCATCTTGCAGACCCACTGCACGTCATCCCTCCCCACCATCGGAAAGACTAAGGGCACGGAATCCAGTGTCATTGCGTTACGTAGCCTACATGTGCACGCACAATTTTATCCGGTCCAGTGCCCCCCTAACCTCTTCTGCACTTATAGACAACGAGAGCCGTCTACTGTTTGTACGCTTACTATCATTTTTCAGTGATGGAGGGCATACCTTCCTACATGACCCATTCCATTAGGTACGAAATACTCTGCTTCTCAGTTTCCAAATGTCAGTTACTATGGTAACCACCTTTGTTGAAGAGACAGATAGTAAAATTACTTCACTGATATAAAAAAAACTTATGGCCAGATCCAGATTTACGTTTCCATTACGTTGGAAGACGTAGCGTATTTACTACGTTTGCCGAACCCTGCCTTAATTTTATGCTGCGTAAATACCGACGTACGTACATACCTGCCTAAGCACGCCCATACTGTATGATTTAAATGCCTAACCCCACGTAATTACGGGTGCCGCATGGTTGGCACGGCCCTTCGTTCGAAGATACGAGGCCGCTACGTACGTTCAGCATTACGTGGCGTAATATCTGCCGCGCTCCTGCGCTGTACATACAAAACAGCGTTTTCACGTCAGCGTCTAGCGTACTTAGTTCTGGATCTACCCCTATGTGTGACAGTTGGAAGCTCAGGAGTGGACTAAGTTGTACCTAATGGAATGGGTCATGTTGGGAGTGATATAGTAAGCAGTATGTTTTTCCATTTACCACTTTTACATCTATCTTAAGATATAAGGAGCATTCATTTTCCACAAGGATTCAATTAAAAAAAATCCCCAAAACCTACTTCATATAAAACTACATAAAAATGGGGGTAACATATTACATCTAAAGAATCGGGAGCGTGTTACTTTACAAAACACAGGTGCCTCGTGGGTGGTGTTAGGGCAGTGTTGGCTAACCCGTGGCACTCCAGGTGTTGTGAAACTACAATTCCCAGCATGCTTTGTCAGGTATCCGCTCTGCTTTTGCAGTTAAGGCATGCTGGGACTCGTAGTTTCACAACACCTGGGCCCAGATTTTCTAAGCTGTGAGTTTTGAAACAGTGGAGAGTTTGCCCATAGCAACCAATCAGATTCTAGATCTTATTTAACTATGGCATGCTAGAGAATGTCAACAAGAATCTGATTGGTTGCTATGGACAAACTCTCCACTGTTTCAAAACTCACAGCTTAGTAAATCTTGGCCCAGGAGTGCCACAGCTTAGCCAACACTGTGCTAGGGTAACATTTAAGGGACGGCACAACTTACAGAGTTCCTGAAGAGCACAGTGTGGGTGTCGTGGTAGATCGTTGTTCTGTTTTACCTGCTTTGGGCTGTAAGCTCTGTGGGTGAGTGAACTTAGCTGCGCACACTGAAAACAGTTTGTCTTACCAGCACTGGTTTTGGGGTTTTTACACGTAGAAACAACATGGTTAATAAAATGTCCGCACACGCGATAGTAAAGACGTCGGGGCGGACAAGCAATGGGTGTATGTGTGTGTCACATGACTGTTTCTTCCTATCCATGTCTCTTGTACTTCAAAGTGCATCATCATCATCGTCCTCTGTGTAGGAGTAAAGCTTACTGAGATAGCTGAACTTGGGTCCCCATGCTCTGAGATCCTCATATTCCAAGTCTGATTCCACGCCAGACGAGGCCAGCGTGCTGAGGCTGCCGGCGCTGGAGCCCGCTCCCTCCGTATCGTACACCTTCAAGCTGTCGCAGGACGAGTGCATGTAGGCCGCGTCTTGACAGACGTCATAGAAATACTGCCCGAAATCTCCACCGGTAAAAGAACAGCTCAGTCTTGACTCTGTCAGATGTGACAGCGCTCCGTGTCTGGCGGGCGTATCATAATGGCAGCTCAAGGGGCCATTTACGAGCGTCTCCTTCGTTGTCCTGCGGAGAGACGGTCTTGGGCTTCTCCGAAGGGACAGCTGCAGATCTGTCATGTTGAATGCGTCCTGTGGTAAAGAATCACGCTAATTAGACCCGACTGGCGAGTCACATAGCTTTACTCTGGATAGAAGACTGAAGCTCTTATTCCTATTTACATAAAGCCCTTCAGAGCACAATGGATTAACCAAAAATACAAACTAAAAAAAAATAAAATAAGAATTTGATGTCTATTTATAAAGGACTATGTTTAAAATACTCATTTATCTAATAAAAGCAGATTCTCAAACGTGTAAAACTTATTTGCTCAGGTCTTGACCTATGGGGGGGTCCATTAGGTACAAAATATTCTGCTCCTCAGTTTCCAACTGTCAGTTACTATGGTAACCACCTTTGTTGAATAAGCAAATCGTTTTTTAAATATCCGTTAATTCATTTACACCAGGTGAGTGACAGTTGGAAGCTCAGGAGCGGATTAAATGGTACCTAATGGAATGGGTCATGTTGGAGGGTCTGTACAGGTCCTTGTTTTCTAAAACAACTTTTCCTTTTTCTGAGTGCAAAACATGCCAAGATACGCTATGTGAGCGTCTGTACGTCAGGACTGTCTACTTTATATTTCTTCCGGGAGATCCGTACACAAGGTTGCGTCATAATCCATTTTAGTATGAAAAATCTGGTATTTTACTGACTTCATCCTCACCCTGAAAGTAATTGGAGTAAAGGTAATGACAGGCACCCTAGGCCATTAACCTGAGTCTCCACCAGGTGCGTATCTTGTAGGCATGTTATGTGAGGAGAGTTCATTTTATGGCAAAAAAATTCTCCTCTTTAGCATTATTTCATAATTCCAAGTGTTTTCGAATTGGAATTATTATTATTATTATTATTAATACTAATAAGCATAGAAACATAGAAAGTGACGGCAGATAAGAGCCACACGGCCCATCCAGTCTGCCCTGTTGTTTATTTAAAACTATACTGACCCTAGATCCTATTTACACTCAATTTAGTTTGAGATTTAGGATATCCTTATATTTATCCCAAACATGTTTACACTGTTCTACTGTGTTATCTCTACCACCTCAGATGGAAGACTATTCCACTTATCTATCACCCTTTCAGTGAAGGCTTTGTTACGCACATTTCCCCTGAATTTACCACCCTCCAGTTTCTAGGCTTGTCCTCGTGTTCTCATACACCTCTCCCTTTGCAGCTTTTGGCCCTGATTCAGAGATTGAAAATAAGAACTTGAAGTTACACCTGGGCTAAACCATGTTGATTTCAGGGGGAGTCAAGTTAATTTTATTCTGTGCATGCAGGGAGAATGCTTTGCTTTTACTTATTGCACACAGATACCTGATCAGCTTCACTTTTAAACTGCTAATTAGACTTGAGCTGGGAAATATCACCTTTTAACTATAATACTGTTGCAACAAATGAAATTTGACTCCCCTGAAATCAACATGGTTTAGCCCAGGTGTAACTTTAAGTTCTTATTTTCAGTCTCTGAATCAGGTCCTATGTTCCTGGGTATCTTTTAGAAATGGTTCCCATAAACCTTTGCTGCAATGAGACACAAACACAAACAGGAATGGGAATGGTTGCAGTGAAGATCAGGTGTCAGTACACACTGAAGTCTTCTCAAGACATCGGGACATCGCTGATCGGTAAAATGAGGAGCTTCTAAAATGGAATCCCACGATACGAGGCAGATTCTGACAATCCAGCAGCACACACTGTACACGCTGGTAAGATGTCGGCGCTATGCGACGGTTGTCATGTGACCTGCGTCATACTCGTCAGATAGCCCTCCAAAAACAGTAGCTGTATTCTTAAGTTTATTTACTAAGCTGCCTTGTGTGCAGTTACAGTTAATGAAGTCTGAGAGTGAACAGCCCGATTATGGACAGATGTGACCGCGTTTCTCGCTTCCATAATGGCGGACCAGATCCAGAATTGCGACAGCGCTGTATTCGGAGCTCTGAATGCAGTGCTAGCAGGGATCAGATAGCGGATCCCAACTGTATTCAGACACCTGTGCAAGCCATCGAGAGGCTACTCCCATTGATCCGTCCAGTCCATGTCTTAGTTTGCACAGCACAGCTGCCCCTAATCATGGCCTAACTGTGCTTTTAAATAAGCTCCTCCTACTCGCGACTACAACTGGCCCTGACAGTGTATCAGAAACATTTCAGTCCGCTGGATCACATGGATACTGTTTTGGTTGGGTCTGGTCCGGTAAGGGCAGATATCATAACCAGCTCATGGTACGGGGATACGGCCTATATACTGTGTAAATGTGTAGTCCAGGCGCACTCACCTGATCCTCCGCTCCGCTTCCCTCCTCCTTGTAGTGAAATACATTTTGCTGGGTGTCCTTTGGCTCATCGTTGTAAGCGGAAACGTGGTAGACGCCTTCATTTAATCTTCTCTTCTTGCTGCAGTGAGAGCACAGGACGGCCCCGGCTATCAGAGCTGCAATAGACACAGGAAGCCTGTGAGATATAGCTGCGCAAAGCGCTCGGCTCTGCATTATATTGTGGCAGAGACTCTGTCCTAGCTTGTGACACATTGTACCAGGGACATCTGAATCGTTTAATGATACATCGTAGAGGGGACTCCTGGCTAGGATAGTGATACATTGTAGAGGGGACTCCCGGCTAGGATAGTGATACATTGTAGAGGGGACTCCTGTCTAGGATAGTGATACATTGTAGAGGGGACTCCTGGCTTGGATAGTGATACATTGTAGAGGGGACTTCAAGCTTGGTTAGTGATATATCGTAGAGGGGACTCCTGGCTAGGATAGTGATACATTGTAGAGGGGACTCCTGGCTTGGTTAGTGATATATTGTAGAGGGGAATCCTGGCTTGGATAGTGATATATTGTAGAGGGGACTCCTGGCTTGGATAGTGATACAATGTAGAGGGGAATCCTGGCTTGGTTAGTGATATATTGTAGAGGGGAATCCTGGCTTGGTTAGTGATATATTGTAGAGGGGACTCCTGGCTTGGTTAGTGATATATTGTAGAGGGGACTCCTGTCTTGGTTAGTGATATATTGTAGAGGGGAATCCTGGCTTGGTTAGTGATACATTGTAGAGGGGACCCCTGGCTAGGATAGTGATACATTGTAGAAGGGAATCCTGGCTTGGTTAGTGATACATTGTAAAGGGGACTCCTGGCTTGGATAGTGATATATTGTAGAGGGGACTCCTAGCTTGGTTAGTGATACATTGTAGAGGGGACTCCTTGCTAGGATAGTGATACATTGTAGAAGGGAATCCTGGCTTGGTTAGTGATACATTGTAGAAGGGACTCCTGGCTTGGTTAGTGATATATTGAAGAGGGGACTCCTGGCTTGGTTTGTTTTATAATGTAGCAGGCACGTCTGTTGTAACCTGATTTTGCACTTAGGTCTGAGAGATCAAGTAACAAGCACAGGGGGCATTGCAAGTTAGGTGTGTCTGGGTCTGCTTGGTATTGTACCAAATTTATGCTACCTTTCTTCATCTACTCATTTCTCATTTCATTTCATTTCATTTGACCTTAACATTTCTGATGGCAGCGTTTTAAATAAATGACCATATCTAATTTTGTTATGATATACAGAATCCTCAGATCTTTACTTTTAGCCCTAGGACTATAGGATTTAAATCAGGGATTACCTATCAGTGCTGCTGAACATATACAGATTAGGAACGTGCTGAGCGCAAATCCTGGATCAAGGCTGTGGAGGAGAACATCACATTTACTGCCCGCGTATCCCTCAGAACAGACACAGGTGAATTCAGCGGGTGACCGTGGAATACAGGTGCCATGCTTGCAGGGAATCTGTGCACATACTGTGTACATACACCACTGGCCCGTGCTATTCTCTGTAAGCAGGTATCCAAGAGGACAGCTGTACGAATAGATAAGAGACAAGTTGTTAGAGGTCTTATGATTTGTTTCACTACATTTTTTATTATGATTTTAAATGCACCAGGCAGTATATATATCAGAGGGTGCGATTTGATTGGCTGAACCAATATCCATAAAAATGCAGCCTATCAGTTTACAAGAGACCGGTGACATCACAGCGCACAGCCGATATGACACTGGTTTCCCTAAGCGGAGTGAATGGGTGCACGGCCAAGCAAATGCACCTGATCCATTAGTGCACTATATTTGTGACCGAGACGCTTGCACTATTCTCAGCTTCCGCATACAGTACACATTACACTGTGCTACCCTGCACATATAGTATTATATACAGTCGCATAGCTGCTGGAGCTTGCCAGCTCTGTGCCCATACACTACATGATGCACTTGCGTAGTCACCCAGAGGAAGTACCCATCTAAGGGCGTTCGAGCCGGGGCCTTCCAGCTTCAGTTACAGAGCCACAGCCTGATGTTGCAGTATACTGGTAGCATTGCTCTGTATAGGATGCTGCCTGAGAGTGGTAGCAGCAGGGATTGGCCAGAACCACCGTCCATGGTCATGTATTCTGGAGACACTGGCCCGGATACACTAAGCACGGAAGCCGCCATAAGAATGGTAATGAGCAGTACCATGATTTCCGTTACGGAGTGCAGCCGGCGAATGCTGCACTCCGTACAGATCAGGGACCCCTCCCCCGCACAGGGGCCGTGCCCACCCCCAATGCGTAGGAGATAATGCATGCAAATCGTACAGTAAGGGCTTGGTCTTACGTAGGATTCAGTATCCCACAGGGGAGTGTCCAGGAGGGGGGGGGAGTGTCCATGGGTGGGAGTCATCAGGGTGGGGAGTGTCCAGGAGGGGGAGTGTCCATGGGTGGGAGTGGCTAGGAGGGGTAGGGTTTAGGAGGGGGGAGTGTCCATGGGTGGGAGTGGCCAGGAGGGGTAGTGTTTAGGAGGGGGAATTTCCAGCTCTCCTACAGCCATTTCTGATAGGCTCCAAAAGGAGCCATTTCTCCTTTTGAGTCCGGTCCGCTGTCCAGAGGTATGGTTACACGTTCCTTTGATCGCCCGCTCATGATTGGAGTCAGCATGCTGATTTGCGTGCACCTTTATAGCCCCTTTATCTGTCATATAGGGGCCCGGGGATTATATACTCTCTTACCTGCATTCATGTATCATCCACAAGTCTTTGCAGAGGAAGCCCCGGCTACAAGGGTGACTTTTGCAGACCTCGGACAGGCAGCCTTTGGTTATTCCATGCTTCCTGGTGATGGACACTGGAGAGCTGGACTGGTTTTCCAGGGGAAGTCTGAAATTATTTAGTCTTGCGTTCTTCATGCAGCCTGTGGACAGATAGAAGGCAAATGATTAAATAATGATCTCTGGACATAAAACGGTGATCACTAGTGTTATCATTCATAGCAGCATAGTATGGCGTCACGTTCGTGTCCCCTATGCAGCACAGCTGTCCGCTGACCCGGTCATCTTCCTTCCATGAGCTGCAGAGAGTTTGTAGGGACTGTATGAATACTGGTGGCAGTCAGTTAATGGTGGGATATGGTCACATACCTGTCCGACGAATGGCTGCTCACCATTGCTTGAAAATGAGAAAGTAAAGTTACTCCTGGGCTAAACCATGGTGATTGCAGGGGAGTCATATTTCATCTGTTGCAAACAGTATTAGAGTTGAGAGGTGATGTTTCCTATCCCAAGTCTAAACAACAGTGTGATAGTAAAGCTGGTCAACGGCACCAAAGAACGCCCGCTCGACGGTGGCGGCTGCTCGGTGATTCTTCGCTCTACTGCGACTTATAAGTGTCAGAGGACCTGATTCAGATTTAAGAAGGAGCTTAAAATTGAGACTATAAATTGGGCTATACCATGTTGATTGCAGGGGGAGTCAAGGTAATTGTATTCTTTGCATGCAGGGATATATCTATGAATTGGTTACTGCACACAGATACTGACCAGCTTTACTATCACACTGTTATTTATCACCTCTCATCTCTATACTATTATATTATTATTATATTATTACACAGATACTGACCAGCGTTACTATCACTGTTATTTAGACTTGGGCTGGGAAACATCACCTCTCAACTCTAATACTGTTTGCAACAGATGAAATATGACTCCCCTGCAATCACCATGGTTTAGCCCAGGAGTAACTTTCCTCTCTTATTTTCAAGCTACTTCTTATGTCTGAATTAGACCCAGAAACACTAAGACCGATATAATAATACTTTCAAACCTTAGTGTTGTCAGGAAACCAGCCCTGTCCAGCTTATGTGTATGGACATTCATACCCGGTCACACTAATGTTGTTGAGTGTCTGAATGTCGAGCAAATGACATTGTAACTCACATACCGCACCTGTCAATGGTCAATTGCTCAGCTGACTCAGAGTGGAGACCAGAAAGACTGGTGAGTACCAATATTTGCCTATATGGTGAAAGGTAGAAGTATGGAAATTATACTCTGTTGGACTAAATATATCAGCCTGCATTACAATATGGGCTAGTGCATTAGGCAGATTGCTCACTATGGACCCGATTCAGACTTAAGAAGGAGTTGAAAATGAGAAAGGAAAGTTACTCCTGGGCTAAACCATGGTGATTGCAGGGGAGTCATATTCCATCTGTTGGAAACAGTATTAGAGTTGAGAGGTGATGTTTCCTATCCCAAGTCTAAATAACAGTGTGATAGTAACGCTGGTCAGTATCTGTGTGCAGTAAGCAATTCAAAGATATATCCCTGCATGCAAAGAATACAACTAACTTAACTCCCCCTGAAATCAACATGGTTTAGCCCAGGAGTAACCTTCCTCTCTTAATTACAAGCTCCTTCTGAAGTCTGAATCAGCTCCTATAAATTCAACTTACTTTTGCACCATTTATGCAATCTACGTAAAGGAAAAGATACGTAGATAACGTAAAAAAAAGTACTACGCATGCGCAGTAGGAAAAACAGCTAAACACCGGACGTGTTATGTTACACGTCTGGTAGTCTGCATACGGCCCTATATCAGGATATCCTGACATCCCGTCCTGTCACAGTGAGATAAATGGCTGTACAAGAAGTAGTTTGTGTTAGCAGATAAATGAACGTAACTATTACCCTGGAAGCCCAGTTTCTGCAGTTTGCCATTCCCGAGGATCACATGGTTTGGATCCACTTTGATTTCCTTGTACGTGCCGTGTGCCCCAGTGATTTCCTTATCTTCCCCTCCCCCATTCACACTAAGCGTGAATTCATTTTGTACTCTCTCCAAGTTGACTTGGTTCCATTCCCCGGAATCTATCCTGTGATTGGGGAGTTTTATAAGATAATCTCCATCACCGATATTATAGGAAACCGCCAGCACCCCGCTCATCACCTAGAGAGAGATATAAAGTACAAGGGTCATTACATGACAAACACCACTGGATGAAAGTCTGCATTGTGACATTCTATTACCTGCAGGATGATGTACTCTGTCTGGTCCCTCGAGGACAGGCTCAGGATAATGCTGTTGGACTGACGTGTTCGCACCATTGTTTGGAAATGGGTCTTTTGTGGGTGCAAGGGATGGAGGATCCTGTACTGGATAAAACCTCCAGATTGGAAGAAGTGTTCCATAACATCTGCAAACACGTAAAATAGAATATAAAAAGAATGCCTATTTTAAATAGTTTCTCCCAACACTACTCTGTACTGCCGGAGACCTTGCTCCTTCCACTATATAACCCTCAGTCTGTGACTCCCTGTATCAGTGTGACAGGAGTGTGACATCACTGCTCTGTACTGTTGAGGAACCTGCTCCTTCCACTATATAACTCTGTCTGTGACTGCTTGTATCAGTGTGACAGGATCATGACATCACTACTCTGTACTGCTGAAGACCCTGCTCCTTCCACTATATAACTCTCAGTCTGTGACTTCCTGTGTTAGTGTGACAGTAGTGTGACATCACTACTCTGTATTGCTGGAGACCCTGCTCCTTCCACTATATAATTTTCAGTGTGTGACATCCTGTGTTAGTGTGACAGTAGTGTGACATCACTACTCTGTTCTGCTGGGGACCCTGCTCTTTCCACTATATAACTCTCAGTCTGTGACTTCCTGTATCAGTCTGACAGGAGTGTGACATCACTACTCTGTTCTGCTGAGGACCCTGCTCCCTCCACTATATAACTCTCAGTCTGTAACTCCCTGTATCAGTCTGACAGGAGTGTGACATCACTACTCTGTTCTGCTGAGGACCCTGCTCCTTCCACTATTTAACTCTCTGTGACTTGCTATATCAGTGTGACAGGAGTGTGACATCACTACTCTGTACTGCTGGAGACCCTGCTTCTTCCACTATATAACTCTCAGTGTGTGACCTCCTGTATCAGTGTGACAGGAGTATGACATCAATACTCTGTACTGCTGGAGACCCTGCTCCTTCCACTACATAACTCTCAGTCTGTGACTCCCTGTATCAGTGTATCAGTGTGACATCACTACTCTGTGCTGCTGGGGAACCTGCTCCTTCCACCATATAACTCTCAGTCTGTGACTTCCTGTATCAGTGTGACAGAAGTGTGACATCACTACTCTGTACTGCTGGAGACCCTGCTCCTTCCACTATATAACTCTCAGTCTGTAGTTTCCTGTATCACTGTGACATCAATGTTTTCACATCAGCAAATTGGCAGCAGGTACAATATTACCTTTACCAGTCAAGACTGTACCTTTTTCACACCCATGCTGACCAGAGCTGGAGGGACAGTCACAGTTGGGGACACCAAATTCTCCAGTACATCTGGATGGTGTCTCACATGATGTAGTGGGGGAACTGACATTACAGAGAGCACAGCTGGGAGAGCTGCGGAAAGACTCCAGAGGAGAACCAAGATCATAAACCTGTTTAATCAGAAAACCATACAAGATACAAGAGTAAACCACAGCAATAAAACACACATTGTGTGCTGCATGATCAGGATAACAGCTTCTGCAGCTTAAAACAGCACTCGGAGCTATAAATACACACACTCATACATGGAGCTATACATACACTCATACATGGAGCTATACATACACTCATACATGGAGCACTATACATAAATACACTCATGCATGGAGATATACATACACTCATACACAGAGTTCTGAGCGCTGTTTTAAGCTGTCAGCTTCTGGCAGCTTGCTTACAGTGCAGAGGGAGTGGCTGCCACAGACCCTCCCTCTCCTCTGGGCCCCGTAGCTGCCACACCCTTTGCACCCCGTTACAAACATATAATTGGGTCTCACTCACCTTCTTATTGACCACTAGATTACGTAAACATCCTTTGAAATGAGTTTGTGTCAAGGAATAATGTGGAGGAGGAGACGGTGACTTGAACCCACCCAGCTGGAGAACATGATGAGGATTCCAAGACCTTAAAAACAAATACAGAAGAATGATTTATTTCTCCTCACTCTTAAGGATTTCCATATGAAAGAAAATCATGGCTGCCTCTAACTAGATAAAGTCACTGGCGTTACCAAAAATAAATCCGTACACAGCAGCCAGGTGAGACCTGCAAGTAAGAATGAACGACTGGTGTGGGAAGTACTTTGGAGGACTGTAACATAATATCGTAACTAAGTAGAAAATGTGGATTTAGGGGTAACCATGCGCCGGGCAACCGTATCGGAGACCACTCGCTTTACAGCGTTCCTTCACACAGACCCTGCCTTAAAACTCTCAATCCGTTAACATTTTAAGTGGTCTGAATATCATGACCGACTGTTAGCGAGTCCTTAGTATAAATGTAAATATTGTCATACGGTGGAAGGAGGATGGGAGGGAGTCAGAAGCAGGAGGCGTTTGGCGGTCCTATTTTGAAAATCATACAGCTGCCAGCTGAAAGGCGCCTGTATCATTGTTCGAAAAGATCTGAGAATAGAAAATTGCTATTGGGAACAGGAATCTATTTCTATAGCTACAGGTGCGGTGGTTGCGACGGGTATTAGGTCAGGGGTAGTGCCAGTGGCTGAAGCGGGTATAAAGTTAGGGTTAGGGCTTTAGTGGAAGGTTAGGGTCAGGCTGTGGGGCATAGAGGATTAGGGTTCGGATGCGGGGCATAGAGGGTTATGCTGCAGGGCAGAAAGGGTTTGGAGTTAGGCTGCGGAGCATTGAGGGTTAAGGTTAGGCTGCAGGGCATAGAGGGTTAGGCAGCAGGGCATAGAGGGTTAGACTGCGGGGCATACAGGGTTAGGGTTGGGCTGCGGAGCATGGAGGGTTAGGGTTAGGCTGCAGGGCATAGAGGGTTAGGGTTCGGATGCAGGGCATGGAGGGTTATGCTGCAGGGCAGAAAGGGTTTGGGGTTAGGCTGCGGAGCATTGAGGGTTAGGGTTAGGCTGCAGGGCATAGGGGGTTAGGCTGCAGGGCATAGAGGGTTAGGCAGCAGGGCATAGGGGGTTAGACTGCGGGGCATACAGGGTTAGAGTTGGGCTGCGGAGCATGGAGGGTTAGGGTTAGGCTGCAGGGCATAGAGGGTTAGGCTGCAGAGCATGGAGGGTGAGGCTGTGGGGCATGGAGGGTTAGGGTTAGGCTGTGGAGCATGGAGGGTGAGGCTGTGGGGCATGGAGGGTTAGGGTTAGGCTGCAGGGCATAGAGGGTTAGGGTTAGGCTGCGGAGCATGGATGGTGAGGCTGTGGGGCATGGAGGGTTAGGGTTAGGCTGCGGAGCATGGAGGGTGAGGCTGTGGGGCATAGAGAATTAGGGTTAGGGCTGAAGGGGAAGGTTAGGGTGTGGGAAATGGAGGGTTAGAGTAAGGAAAGGGTTAAGGGGATGGTTAGGTAAATACACTTTGTTTTCGGCGAATGACTCTTTGCGACTTCAGCAGTCGTATCACTGCCGCTTTCTACAATGTAGAGTGCCGGTAGTTGCCGGCAGTCTACATTCAGCTGCCGTACAATGGTCTTCCGAATTTTTTTTTTTTATAAAAGGCTATTGTACCAGCAAACCCCATCCGATAGAAACAGTCAGCGTGACGTCAGGTCTGAGGAGGAGAACACGCCGCTCATGACACACGTTTTATGGGGTTTCCCATTACCTCCAGCTCTCGGCCATCATTCCTCGGACTTCACAACCTGCGCGATCCTCCGATAATAAACTCTTCCCAACTCCCTCGTGTTCAACGAGAACGACAGAGCTGCAGCGATCCAATGTTAACATTACTTCCTGCGTTTAAACACAATAAGAATCATTTATACCCCCAGTAATCTCAGTGTCCTCTTCATGTCAGAAAACACTTCAGAAGCCTGAACAACCCATATGTGCAGGCTGTGTGCTATGGAGCCAGAGAGCTCTTCTACACCCTTATATACAGTATAGTAAGAGATCCAGCCTGCAAAAACTGCTAACACCTATAAGAAGGCTAAAACCATCCCCGAAACGGGTGTGGTTTGCCGCTAAGAATGGCCTTTTACAAGGAACTAAACCGAAACCTGCCCCGCCACAGACAGATAAGCACCAATCCTTATTATGCCCCAACATCTACCCTTATCCTAATCCTTACTTTAACCCTCCACTTACATTACCCTAACCCTCCCTTCCCCACAGCCTAACTCTTAGTCTCTCCTTTCCTGATCCATCCCTTCCCTGCAGCCTAATCCTAAGTCTCCCCTTCTCCCATGTATCCCCTTCCTGCAGCCTAACCCTAACCCTCCCCTTCTCCCATCTACCCCCTCTACACACACACACACACCACAGTAACACAGGGTAGACCTGCAGACACTGGACCCTCCTCCTTTTTCTGCAAAGCCACCATTACCCCTTTGTTACGGTGTTCACGATGCAAATTATATCTTCAGAAAATGACAATAAAGAATCATATTTAGAAAAAAATCTATGTAGAATTGAACCTTTTTTTTCAGCCTCACGTCAATCCGATGCCACTTCCCATCCGTCACATTTACCGCCTCAGGCAGCTGAAGATGTAGGGCGTCACGGAACTGTCCAATCTTCAGCCTTGGCACACCCCGAGCAATATCTAACGAGAGACGACAAATTGTATCACATGATGGAGGGATAAACTGGGAGAGAAAGGTGTGAATTTATCAAAACGTGGTACCGTGCCAACATACTGCCCAGCAAGTGCCCAGCCCATCCAGAGGTGATATGTAAACCTGCAGCGGCCTTCTTAGATTGTGAGTGTTAGACAGCGCCCTAATTCTGCGCTCTTATTTGCTACCGAAATAGTTGGAAATCAGCGCAATTAGGACCGTATCTACAGATAAGAGTGAGTTCTGTGCATCCCAATCTGCATCTAACTCTCCCGTTCTGCCCCTAAAACGGCAAAAGTACGTACGGCCGAGGAGAGTGCCTAGTAATTACAATAGCGTAAATACGCTACGTGATAAAACGTAAAGGGATCTAAGCTCTGGATCTACCCCACGGTCTTTAAACACTGCATGTAGTCCATCTATGTAAATTGTGGAAATGGACTACTACACATGCGTAATAGGCCATTTCCTAAAGGACTGCACTTAAGAAGCCGCAGCTTCTTAAGCTTGAATCCGGTCCTTAGTGCGGATCTCTCCAGTGAAGGGGAAGATGATGAAAGAAGCGTCTGGCTTGTTCTCTTGAGCTGCTGCAAATAATTCACTGTGGTTCATTAAATATTCTAGGGCAGAATCCAAATGAAGTATAAGTGAATATTGTGGTATTACATTATCGCCTGACTAATTCACATGGTTATTCCGAGCCTTAACACAGACCGCAATAAAGTCCGCATTTTTTTTTATTATTTTACTATATTACTTATTGTATTTTTAATCATTTTAATCTTTTACAATTGTAAGAACGAGTGTCACAATTCAGTTTCTATAATAATTGTATAAAAATAGTATAAAATATAGAGAGTGCGCTAATCACCCAGATCAATAAAACTTGATTAAGGGCCTGATGAAGTCCCCAGGGAAGAGAGGAGTAAACTTTTCTGTCACTTTCCTCTTTCATGCTTTCGTGTCCAGAACCCCCCTACCTGAACTCCATCTGACACAGCTCAACTGCTTTGCACCGCATGCTGCACTTCATTAACATGCCTAACCCCGCCTCTTAGGCATGCGAAGTTGAAGTGCTGCCGCCCCCTACGGATCTCCTAGCGTATGGAGCGGAGTTTAGTATGTTAGTAGATCCGTAGCATAACATCTCCCCTTCCATTATCCTAATCCTCTCTGCCCCGCAGCCTGACTCCAAGACTCCCCTTCCCACAGCCTAACCCTAACGCTCCCTTCCCCGCAGCCTAACCCTAACCCTCCCTTCCCTGCAGCCTAATGCTAAGATTCCCTTCCCCGCAGCCTAACCCTAACCCTCCCTTCCCCGCAGCCTAACCCTCCCTTCCTCGCAGCCTAACCCTAAGATTCCCTTCCCCACAGCCTAACCCTCCCTTCCCCGCAGCCTAACCCTAACCCTAAGATTCCCTTCCCCACAGCCTAACCCTAAAACTCCCTTCCGTGCAGCCTAACCCTAAGACTCCCTTTCCCTGCAGTCTAACCCTAACCATCCTTTCCCCGCAGCCTAACCCTAAGATTCCCTTCCCCTAAGCCTTACCCCAAGACTCCCTTTTCCACAACCTTACCCCAAGACTCCTTTCCCTGCTGTCTAACCCCAAGACTCCCCTGGTACACTCACCTCTTGTCCGGTGCGGTGTCCGGTGTTCCATCAGTCGGTTGGGTGCGCCGAATTTCGGAAAGCCAATGAATGGGTAAATAAAAATAAATTCGGCACACTTACCCCATTCCTTAGGAAAAACCTCCAATTAGGGATATTTTCTAAATACAGACAGCTGAAAATGCGCTTTCGGCTGCCTGTATTTCAAAAATATCATTTTCATTGCGGAGACTGCATCCCCAGACTTCCCCTAACGTTCTTATTTCTGAATCAGGCCGTAAATGTGGAAACTGATTGGATTATCTTCTTGCTACTTTATCTATGGGATATGCAAATGTGATTACTGCCATCGGATATTAATGCTACTGGGGTTTTATATAAATAAAGCTAAAGGTTTTTACAGACCATCCAACAAGACCAATTCTGTCACTACACAATACTCCGCTCCGGAGCTTCCACCCGTCACACATCTAGTTTTAATGAATTCATATTTGTAAAACATTTTTTGCTTCAACACATATGGTTACCATAGTAACTGATTGTTGGACACTCAGGAGTGGAATCTTTTGTACCTAGTGGAATGGGACATGTTCTAGTGTCTGTTTTCATACCATCCACTTCAACCTATATTTATTTTTTATAAACCTTTACATATTTAGCAGTTATATTAATTGCAAATAACACAGACAAATAAATAAGATGAAGGTATCTGGACATACCGATAAAAATGAAATATTCGCCATTTCCAGGTGGCTGATGGAACATAGGTCCGTTATATAATATCACCCCATCTGGATCAGTGCTTACAAAATCCACAGAGAGGTGACTTTCAGAGCAAATTCGGATCGGTGAGAAGCAGGTGTACCCATCGCCATGGAAACCGCGCAGAGTCAGCTGACACAAGGGTCCGCTGAACTGGGGCGCACAGCGACACCTAAAAACAATTTAAAAATCATTTGGCATTAAATATTTACAGCGTTTACAAGCATTGCAAATGCACCTTTATTTGATTTGTTCAACTCAGACACATTTTCACAAGCAAATATTCTAAGAGAGATTTAGCTGAATTGTATTTGCTGCTAGCAACTTCTTAAACGGCTGCAATGAGATTAATGGTAGGATTATAGAAATACCATCACTGCATACGCTACGCAAGCACCTTTCTTGTAACACAGCATTTAATAAATACAAATTACTTTTCCATCTGCCGCTTTTCCTGTAATCCTCCTATTTATATATTTATTTTCACTCTGCTTTTCAGAACGCGTATTTCCGAGTCTTAAGCCGGGTACGCGCTACAGTATTTTCATACAATTTAGGTGGCGTTTATGCGATAAACCCACCTTTAGGAACGATGTCGTATCTGCGTGTACGCTCCCCGATAAGGTTTCATCGTATCTTGTATCATAGGATTGTTTTGCTTTTATTAAACTTCGATGATGTAACAATCAACGATGTAACAATGTTCTTCCAATTGTGACGTTCTTACTCACCCGGGACAGTGGGTTCGAACCAGAGGTAAACTTAAACCAGTGAAAAAGTTGTGTGCGCTACGAGGGGGTGTGTCCTTTGGATAGCAACCAATTATAGCACGTAGAAAACGGGACACACAGCAGCAAAGCTCAAAGCGGATACGTGGCCAAACAGAGGGAATCGCCGGCAAGAGAAGTCGCTTTTAGAAATAGAGACAACCGAAAGCTCATTTTTAGCCGTCTCTATTTTGAAAAGGCAGCCATTTTATTTGCGATTTTATTATTTGAATAAATGGGGAGTATGCCGATCAGCACACTTACCCATTCATTTTTTCAAGCCGCCCGCCGGACCTGTCGCACACGCTGCAGACCACACCAGAGAGATGAGTAACTCTTAAGGTTAGGGGAAGGGAGGGTCAGGCTGCGGGGAAGGGAGGGTTAGGGTCAGGCTATGGGGAAGGGAGGGTTAGGGTCAGGCTGCAGTATAGATTTATACTCGCCTTTCGGCACAGTGTCTCTTCGAGGCAAAAGCAATCGATTTCCCAGGCAGTTCGAAACTGGGTGGGATATCGATTGCTTATGCCTCAACGAGGCACAGCAATCGATCCCCGGAGCACCGAACACAGTGCTCCATAAGGTAAGTAAGCATTCTATAACCAACCCTCTCCCTAACCCTAAATCTTCCCTCCCACAGCCTAACTCTATGTCTCCCCCCCCCCCCCCCCCCCCCCCCCCCCCCCCCCCCTCCCCCCCCCCCCCCCCCCCC
>WWET01003589.1:63838-81430 GCA_011038615.1 Limnodynastes dumerilii
GCCTTGAGTGGCCAGCCAACGGGCACCTGCATGCCAAGCTTAAGTTATGAATGATGGACACAAAAGAGACGCTGCCACTATCTACGAGTATGGTGGAGTCGGCAATGGCGTTATCCTCACTGCACCCACCGCCCCTCAAACACACGCTTCTCAGACAGAAGTCAGCCTCTCCCAGGAATACTGGTGTCTGCATGGCTGCCTCGATCTGACGTAGAGGAAAGACAGAGAGAACGGTTAAGGAGGAAAAGCAGCCATCAAAGGGAAAGGATGGATTTTATGTCAGCGGACAAATGGTATTGTGCTGTATGTCTATGTACAGTCAGATACATTATTCATGTGACAAGGACAATGTTCACATTCATCAGGCCTGCTACAGTCAGCCTCACTGCACACATCATGTTACACGTAGACTCCACATCCAGGTAATGTGTGAACCTGGTGCTGAATGCATGGACGTTATCAGGGCATCAGACATTACATGCAAATATTCTGTTATTCGTTCCATGAGTTCATTTCTCTGCCTCCCTTCCCCCTCATATACTTTCATATATTTGCACACAAACCATTTCTTTATCTGACACCCACAAAAGTGAATGAAAAATACCAGAGCGCTGAACAATGGTGGACCTACATTTATGGGGGCCCTGAAGCTTGAACTGTTATAGGGGCCCCATCACAACCACCAAGATGTGGAGAATGGGTAGGTGGGGTGGAATCCTTAAAAATGGGCCGCACTGTGAGCCCCTTCCTGTTATCTTCTTCAATGCAGTGACAGCAGCCTCTATTCTGCTCCCGGCCGGGTCATAAGAGCCTTCCTCTGGTCAGAGCTGTAGATAGAGTGACTGATAGCCAGCACTGATCAGGGATGGGGGGGTTTCTGGGTACTCGCAAACCCCCTCTGCATTAAGCGTAATCTAAAGGTCAAAATTAAATATTTCAACCAATTAGTTGAAGATTCTGGCCCGGATTCACAACACCGGACGTATTGCATATACGGTGTTTCCCCTACATTTGATATTGCGCAAGCATAGTATCTTTTTTTACGTAATCTATGTAACTTTTTGTTACATAAATTGCGTATATTACGTAAAAAAAATACAACGCATGCACAGTATCAAATATCGGGAAACACCGGACGTATATGCAATACGTCCGGTGTTGTGAATCCGGACCTCTATTACTAAAATAACCGTATTTTAATAATACACACACTTAAAAATTCTATCTTTTTTTTTCTTTTAATCCCGCTCTTTAAAAAAATAAAATAAAATGGCTAAAAAAATCAAGAGTTTCTTCAGAGGCCCCTGTAGCTTAAGATTCATTAGTTCATTGGCGCTGAGGGTGGTGACCTACTGCCTAACACTAAGACTCCTCCTACTCACCTGTCTGGTCGGTGCGACTGGTCTGTGGTGGCTGCTTCCGAATGAATGAATGGGTAAGTGTGCCGATCGGCGTACTTACCCATTCATACCAATTTTTTTTCTAAACAGCGATATTTTCAAAATAGAGACAGACGAAAATTCGTCTCTATTTTGTAAACAGCATTTTTGCAGTGGTGACCGCATCCCCCTTATTTTAAGTTTATTTTTCTGAATACTCTTTACTCCTGATTGCATTTCTGTTTGCCATCGTATTCGCTCCACATTTGGTTAATATCCAATCAGATCAGACCATCGCGTATTTACCTTTAATACAGTAAGCGGCAGGTGAATACATGATGAACATGATAATGAGAGAGAGAAACATAAATCATGTGGGAGTAATGACCATGAAACATAAAGGTGATGAATGAAAGATCTTCCAACAACCGTGTGTTCCCTAAACACTATTTACATACCCCCATCCATCAAAGATTACAGTACATATGGAAGCAATACATGAAATAAAGGAACAAGCGATCGGATCCAGAATTATGTGGAATCGTGGGAATTGGTCTCTTTTCACACGTAGGGACTTTAGCAGCGCACGGCGATCCAATGATGGAATTCTGCTCCAGACAGGGTTCTGATCACATTGGACTTCAGAATCCAGTCCATAAGGCATAAATAAATATTAATATGAAGTCGCTCATATACAGGACCAGATCCAGACATGAGCAAAGTGGGCATTTTCCAAGCACTTGCACCCCCAAAAAAACCTGTCTGGTTTTGCGCATGTGCACGAATCTAAGCACCACGATCGGAGCGCCGTCTTTGGGATCCACCGCTCTCACTTTTGACACTCTCAATGTGTTCTGACAGCAGAGAGGGTTGTGGCTGCAAGTGATGGGGGGATTTAATATGACAAGGTACAGTGAGGACGGGGATCTGGCCAGCAGAGCGTTCCTCACGTTTTTAAGGGTCTATCTCACGGATCTCTTGATGGGAGTGGGTTGGCAGGAGCTCACATGGATGCACGGATACAGTGGGGTTCTGATATTGGATCCCTGTTAGTATCGAGTTTGAAGCTACTTAAGAATCTGGGGCCTGATCCAGAACAATGCTTCAGAACGAATTTACGTGTGGCGGACACGTAAATTCGCACTTTGGTAAGTACTGCGCATGCGCACCATAGAAAATAAGCTCCGTAACGTAGCGTAATTGTGAACGTATGGGCCATTCACGTACGTGTCACGTAAATACTTACGTGTGGGCGCGCCAATTTTACGTGTGTCCAAAACACGTCTGAAATACGCTATGTAGGCGGGGGTTTGTATTTAAAGTGTACAGTATGGGCGTCCTTAGCTGCGGAGATACGTGTTGGCCATACGTACGTGAGCGGATCACTGCGGTTACGTTGGCAAAAGTTAAGGTAGGGTTTGGAAAGCGTTTCTTGACAAAATACGTACGTTCAAGGGGTGTGCCGAGGGGAGTGTAACGAATTTACGCACGCGAAAATACGCTACGCGAATAAACGTACGCCAAACGTAGTTCTGGATCTACCCCCTAATCCAGACCGTGGACCGGATTCAGACTCCTGCACGCTTTCCATGCGAGCGGGAGATTGTCTGTCCAAATGAAAGAGGGGAGTGAACTCCCCCCCTGTCACTCCCCTCTCTAGCTCGGAACAAGTGAGACTTACTCTGCCATAAGGCAGCCTAAAGTCACACTTGCAGATCAGCGGTCCGTCCGACGGTAAGTGGGCTATCTTTACTAAATCTGGATCCGGGCCCTCTATGTGTTTTCCGTGCGGGGATTAGGGATTAGGCACGCGGAAATGAAGTGCTGCCCCCCGTATGGGTCTCCTGAGTTTCGTATGCTAGGAGATCCGCAGCGTAACATCTGGCGCACGCATGCGCAAACGTTATATTTTAGGGGACTTATACAAGAGGCTAGTGCAAGTCCCACAACATTATTCTTTTTATTTATTTTTTTTAAATCAAATGAGATTTATTGAGCTTTTTGTTCAGCACAATGCAGTGACAAACATAGGTGCACTATCAGTCAAACATCTTTTAAAGGAGTGTCCCCTTAACGGACCTGATTCACACTTAAGAATCTTCTTAAAATAAGAACTTAAAGTTACTCATGGGCAAAACCATGTTGTTTTCAGGGGGAGTCAAGGTAATTGTATTCTTTGCTTGCAGGGATATATCTTTGAATTGCTTACTGCACACAGATACTGACCAGCTTTACTATCACACTGTTATTTATCACCTCTCATCTCTAATACTATTATATTATTATTATATTATTACACAGATACTGCCCAGCGTTACTATCACACTGTTATTTAGACTTGGGATAGGAAACATCACCTCTTATCTCTAATACTGTTTCCAACAGTTGAAATATGACTCCCCTGCAATCACCATGGTTTAGTCCAGAAGTGACTTTAAGTTCTTATTTTAAGAAGATTCTTAAGTGTGAATCAGGTCCAACCTTATTAAATGAGGATCCAGTCCTCTGCCCCCTAGCTGGCACTATAGATATAAACTGTTTCCAGAATCCAAAAGGGATTGCAATATACACCGATCAGAACCCAAGCGGAGCATCCCAGACAGGAAACAAGTCACCTTATCTCGGTGTGTGACAACAGCACTCTGCAATCGCTCAGCTCGATGATAGGAGGAGGATCCCAGTACAGCCAACCTCAGCTCCATCACCCGCCCCTCGCTTCTTACACTGAAGATGTAGATATTTTCAGGGCGAGCCGGGATTATGTCGGCCAGTACTCTCCTCAGCTGGTCTTCTTTACTTACACCATGAACATCTCTTTCTATAAACTCTTCTGCAGTGACATCTGCAAAAAATGTGTGGATTAAACAAGTTCTATATATGCAAGAATAAAACCGTGTAACAAAGAGGTCCATTATGCCGCAACGCTAAATCATTGGTCAAAACGGTCGTTGAATGGACCTGCAATGGGGTCAATTAGCATCGAAGGTGAAGCACTAGGCCAGACCTGGCCTACCTTGTGCTCATACAAAACCAGGAGAGCCAGAAGGTTAGTCAGGCCTGCTCTAGGGTGAAACGCAATGCATTAAGAAAAAAAAAGTGCCTTGGACAAAATGAAAGCATTAGGGCGAAACGCGATGCATTAGGATTAGCAGTGTTTCCCAAACTCGGTCCTTAGGGGCACCTAACAGTTCATGTTTTCCAGGTCTTCTCACAAAGAACTGGATCTAGACCTCCATATATTAGGATCTCCTGGGTTATGGAATGCAATTCTGTATGCTAGGAGATCCAGACAACTGGATGTCCCATCCCCTCCATTCACCTTACCTCTGCATAGTGGGTGAGGGGAAACAATTTAAATTTAAAATAATGGTTGGCTGATATTCTGGCCTCCCCAGAATTCTGGCTCCTTTCCTTCTCTGACATGCCCCTCTCCCATTACAAAAAATCTCTTCTCAAACATCTTAATAATGCCGCGAAATCCCTGATTCCAAGACAGTCAGATCAGGCCACTTCCATTGTTAAATGGGTTCAATGCGTTGATTATTATATGGCAAAGGATGATTTGATTTTCACCTCCCCTGACCAGGCCAAAACTTTAACAGCTACCTGGTTTCAATGGTTGGAGTTTAAGTCATCTACATCCTTCCCATTGTCTAATTCTTCATCTTCCAGCTAATAAAGTTAACTAAACTCCTACTACTCTATCCTATCTAGATGAATCTCCTGCTACAAGCTCCCTAGGTCGCCAAACATTTAATCTTTTATGCAAATGAATGGGCTTTCCCTTCCTGCGTGTTTTTCCCGTCTTATATGTAGTCTTAGTCCTATGTACGTTAGTCCATTAATCAGATTTAAGTACTACAACCTTAAGGATCCCAAAAATTTTATAATTAAACATTGACATTCATTTTTTATCCCTATTAATAATAAAAGTTATGTTTTATAGTAACATCTGCATTATATGTCATACACTACTATTTAACACCTTGCTGTCCTTATGAGAGTGTGCACCTCTAAACTGGTTCATCCGTTTGGTCCTCATTTGTATTTTTTGTGTTGTTGTTTACAATATTTGTGAAACAGTTCAGGTAGGGCCCCCTTCCCTTTCAGGGGATATTAACCGGATATCGTGGTGCCTTTACTAGGTGTGACTGTGCGACTAACCTTTCCCCGTGTCCTTACCTTGAGACTTAAGGTTGGTCTACTTAGCGGAAGTGCTGAGGGGAGTGTTGGACTATCAGACCTCCATATGTACAGAACACGCATGGAGGCCTGGATCAGGTCCAGAACCACAAGGGATATAGATAGAACAGCGTGTGAACCTCTAGAATGTGTTAGGCCATATTGAAGATATCTATGTCCCAGGAACATGCACTGCTAGGTGTTCCTGAGGACAGAGCGTGGGAAACAATGGAAGAGAATCACAGGAAGGGAAGGATTGTAGGTAAATGGTTTGTGTGAAACGCGATGCGCTACGATGAGGTATCACAGGAAGAGAAGGATTGTAAGTAAATAGTTTGTGTGAAACGCGATGCGCTATGGTGAGGTATCACAGGAAAGGATGGAATATATGATAAATAAAGATAACTTGAGAATGAAGGTCAGCTCCATACTTGTTAAGGCCAGAGACACAGAATTGTAGATGGCCTCGCTCTTTATTTCCTGTACATGAATTTGCACGGTGGATATAACATCCGGCCAGATCCCATCGGAAACGTTGACCTTTAGATTGTAAGTTCCTTGGTTACTGTTATCCATCAGTAAAATCCCAGTGTTTTGGTCCAACAGGAAGTGTCTGAACAAGGGATACAGAACATTTAGAAGATTTACACTTCAAAACATCCATTTATGGAGATCAAAAAGAGATAAACCGAATACAAAAACACCAGTATACAGAAATACAAACAGGAGGCAAGACAACAGAGGAAGCTGAATGCTAGAACACAAGAAACACCTAAAAACACAATGAACATAAATACAAACAGGACAGAAGGTAGCTGGTACAAGACACAAGGAGATAACCGGCACGAGATCAGAAAGCATACATGCACCAGATAACAAATAATGACCAGCAGCTACTTAGAGAGAGGGAGTCCTATTTGGAGCAGGATGACCAGGTGATGGATAAGTAATGAGGGGTCTAACAGCAGCCACTATGGGCAGGTCAAGATAATGTCCATGATCAGGAGTCACACAATGTCCAAGATTATCCCTAGGTGGCGAGACTGGATATTATGTGGTGTAACAGTAGAATTACGCTGCTTCTTCAAGCAGCTCAGAGATGAAGCAGAGGCTAGAGGAGGCCATGCAGCCCATGGGGGCCTGGTACATGAATGGAGGCTATGGGCCGTATGCAGAGACTCTTAAAGAACACGTATACGCAATCTACGTTGCAAGAAGTAACGTAGATTACATTTCAAAATTACTGCTTTGCATACGGCCCTATGTGTGCTGTCATCGACAAAGATGGGTTAGCGATCAGTGCTGCATAGGAGGGGTCCTGTTGGAAGGGTTCTCTCCCATATATCAGGCATAGAGTGACTCTGCCACAGAGCTATTTATTTAAAAAAAAAATTGCAAAAAAAAAACAAAAAACACTTTACACAGTTAAATAATTAATAATACTAATACTAACTAATAAAGTGTTAGTTCTAGTTTACTCCTTCAAACCAAATTAAACCCTCTGTGACAATATATATTTAATGAAGTTGATTAAATTTACGTTGTTACGGTGTTTCTTCTGTCTCATACAAATCTTACTCAAAGAAAATTATTTTTATTGAAAGTAGTAGTGATTAAAATTTTGTAATTAATGTTTCTCTGTATATATTAAAAAAAAAATATTTGAGTAACAATTGTTTTGTAATATTATCATATAATGTTTGTATTCCAAAAAATCAAACCAATTAAAAAAATAAAACTGTGATAACATTTATTCGATTTATTGATGGGACCTCTTCTAATTTTTTATTTTTTTTTATGCCTGAGGTCCTCGCAAAACCTAGTGGACCGGACACAGAGTTTAAAAATAAGAGGAAAACAGCTTAAGGAAAGTTAGACCTGGGTACAACCATGATGAATTTCTGGGGAAATGTATTCTTTGCTTGCAGGGAGAATACTTTCATTTGCTTATTACACACAGATACTGACCAGCGTTACGATCACACTGTTATTTAGACTTGTGCTAGGAAACATCACCTCTCATCTCTAATACTGTTTGCAACAAATAAAATGTGCTTCCCTGTAATGGTATACTGCCCAGGTGTAACTTTCCACTTGTTTTCCTCTTATTTTTGAAACTCTGGATTTGGTCCTCTATGTTGAAGGGGTTGGTGAGGTCTGTGCAGGTAAAGGCGAGTTGAATACAGGAGACATCCTCTCTGTCTGTGAATGCGAGTTGGAACTTACACAGGCATCTCCGATACAGCAGTGAACGTCTTATTATTCCAATCATCTTCATCTGGAGCAAAGACTTTTCCAATCTCAGTCTGCGATCCAGATGCTGTTAGGAGAAAGCAGGACAAATAACGAGGTCACTTTCATCATTTCTGTGAGGTAATGTTCTGAATAATTAGTAATTACTCATTATGTGAATGTGCCGCAAAAATGTACTCATTATATCTACAGAATATACTGTAAAATATATATATATATATATATATATATATATATTCCAAAAACTCCCAAGATGGGGGTGCACACGCACTCAAACAATCCTCATGGGGAATATATATACACATACATTATTAATAATAGGCCACTAAAGGCAAAATATGTAATATGTTAATACAATTTTTATTGTTGATAAAGACCAGATGGGGGAGATGCTATTAGCCACAGAGTTGCAATAATAATGTGATTTGTATTGATTACAATGTAAGGCAATGTCACAACTTTCTAGACAGCGGTATGAGTAGAAACGCATGGAGGTTATTCAGTGCATAATCTGTTCGGAACACATTTCACTGGTAAGTTAATTTCTCCCATGGAATGTAGGACTGATGTTCTAGTTTAAATGACAAGGGCCTATTGTAAGGTTCATAAAACAGAACTATGAAAATTTAAAGACAATGGACTTGATCCAAAGTTATGCGTTTAAGGTGTGTGGACCTGCCATAACTAACGCGTTTCACTACATAATGGAAAACCCATTGCATCCAGACATAAATGTGAGAGCTCCACTAAAAACTCCCGGGAGCTGAGGTCTCAGGCCTGGAGCGAGAGAGAGAAAGTGGGACCTGCGGCTACTCACCCCAGCAGTAGGTATTGGTGGAATCAGACAGATGAGTCACTATAACCAGTCTCCTATCATCTGTACCGGTGGAGAGCTGTACCAGGCTGCACATCAGCAGGCTTAAAAACAAGCCTTTCCTGTGCATTGGCCCACTGTGATTTACTCCTGCTGGCACTCGATCTATATGTGACATTACAGTGTATGACGTCACATTGGGGTGGAGAACCGCGGCCCTGGCTTTGGTTTCTGTACCCCCCTTACAGTCTGTTACCATACCTATACTGTATGTTGTAATCAGGAGTGACTACACACCCGCTCTGACCAGGGGCCGTCCAAGGTGCCACCTGCTGGTGGGCTGACCATGCCACAGCCGTTGTGTCCACAACTTTATAGAAAAAAAAACAAAAACCTGGCAGGATCAGTGACAGAGCATCAGATCACATCCTTGTTGTCCCATCCCAAGAGTAAATAACAGTGTAATAGTAACACTGGTCAGTGTCTGTGTGCAATAAGCAAAGTATTTTCCCTGCATGCAAAGTATGAATTGGACTTCCCTAAAATGAAACATGATTTTACCCAGGTGCAACTTTCCACCTGATTTCCTTTTACTTTAAAACTCTGGATCTGATCCTTAGTAACACAGACCCTCCAACATGATCCATTCCATTAGGTACAATATACTCCGCACCTGAGCTTCCAATTGTCACCTGGTGAAATGACTTTACTGATATTTAAAAAACTGTCTCTTCAACAAAGGCGGTTACCATAGTAACTGACAGTTGGAAACTGAGGAGCAGAGTACTTTGTACCTAATGGAATGGGTCATGTTGGAGGGTCTGAGTGACAGAAATATTACTTTCATATCATGTGGGGTGTGGTTCACCGGTACAGTGCGCCACTTTGTAACACATTGTGTTCCGACAATGCAGCCGCAACAGCAGGGATTTTTTGCATCTCCAATTAAGACAGCGTGGACAACGGCAACAGCTAGGAATTTCCCCTAACCTTTCCATCAACCTAACCCTAGCCCATCTTAACCATCCTCTCTGCTGCCTAACCCTTACCCTCCCTGGCCCACAGCCTAACCTTAACCCAACCCTTTCCAGAGCCTAACCCTAACCTATCCTGTCCTGCAGTCTAACCCTAACCAGTACGGTGCCTTGTTGAAATAAGACCGTTCGACACAGTACCCATTCCGGAATGTAGATTACCGGTATCTTCGCTAAGAAGCTGTCACCAATGGTACTGCCGAAAATAGGCCATTCATACTGACAACTGCATCTCGTCATAAGAAAGAATGAAGTAAGTTTTACCTATCAATGCACGCATCGCAGGACATTAGGGCTCATAAAGCAGTGGCAGTCCCGCTCCGATGGGATGCCTTTAGAAATAGAGACAGCCAAAATTTCCTTTTCGGCTGTCTCCATTTCAAATAGGCAGCCATTTTAGATTTTTTTTTATGAATGGGTGATTGTGCCGATCGGCATTCTCACGCATTCATTTTTGCCGGACCAGACGCACCCGCCGCTGACAGGTCTGGAGAAGCGAGTAACCTCTCTGGGGACATTTAGTGTTAGGAGGGGTTAGGGTAAGACTCTCAGGAAAGGAGTGTTAGGGCCATAGAAGAGGAGGGATAGGGTCAGGCTGTGGGGTGTGGGGTCTTAGCGTTAGGCTATAGAGAAGGGAGTATTAGGGTCAGGCTAGGGAGAAAGGAGGGTTAGGATAATGGAAGGGGAGGGTTAGGGTCAGAATTAGGGGAAGGGGAGGGTTAGGGTCAGACTGCGGGGAGGGGGTCTTAGGGTCAGGCTATAGAGAAGGGAGTATTAGGGTCAGGCTAGGCAGAAGGGAGGATTAGGGTAATGGAAGGGGAGGGTTAGGGTCAGGTTTAGTTTTTACACTTACCTTTCGGAGCACTGTATTCGGTGCTCCGGGGATCGATGGCTATGCCCCATCGAGGCATAAGCAATCGATATGCCAGCCGGTTCAAAACTGGCTGGGAGAGAACGGCCCTATTGATAAAGGGCCCTTCTTAGAGGGGACCCACACCCCTCAGAAAGACGTCACAATCTAATGATTTTTGCCCCACAAACTTCACCAGAGTATTACAAACCCCTACGGCTTTCTCTGCTGCTGCAATTCTTTTGCACATTCTTATATCCCTTCTGATCTTCCAGACAACGCTGTAACCAAGTCAATTACTGCATTAGAATAATATTACAGCAGATGGACATAAAATGCCTCTAAAAGTCATATCATTATATTAATTATTACCAGTCCCAGCTCCATCTTCCCCAATGTATTAGCTCAGCAAAGCATGAAAACACTGTGACATGAAAAAGCTCCCATTATAGAATATTAATTCCAATCGCTGTCCACCCCAGAAATGGGCTTACTTACGGCTAAGTCTGTCACAAACAATCCACGTCTCTAAAGATTCAGAGCTCATATGTTTTACATGCTATTAACCTACTTAAAAAAAAATAGAATAAACATAATAAAAAAAAAGTCATTTTTATAATTTTGCATTTTCCTTACAGCAACGAAACTTTAAATGTTTATCAAAATTCTTTCATTGCCGCCCGCTATTGTCAGAATTCTAAAATAAACATGTTGTTTGTGAGCTGACCTTTACGTTTAAAGGCACTGGATTATAGCCGTATTGTGTTGTTTTTCCATATAATCAGCTTGAAGTACAGTTCAGAAATGGAACAACATTCTAAGCAGTCTCCAGCCATTAGCGTAAATATATCCTTCAAACAGGGCTGACGTTCCAAGGGAGTGAAATATCAAGATTAATGGTTTCGGTAAATTAGAGAAACCAAGGAAAGGGGTGACCGCTACATTTGAATGCCAATAAATGCAAAATAATGCATTTGGGACACAAAAATCCAGGCATTTTACTGTCATGTGAAAGAACAACGAGAGAGGAATGAGATGAGAGAGTCATTACTTTTAGTGATTCAAAAGGCTGGAAAAAAAAAACCACAGATATAATTTAAAATGCCAGTTGGATGTATGGTGTATAGGATAAGGAATTAATTCAGGTTATTTTCTGGAAGGAGCTGAGAACTTATATAGAATATTTATTTTCTAGATTTGACTTTTTGCATATTTGACATGACAAAGGCTTTGGAGATTAAACAGAAAATAGAAAGAGTTTGAACGTTTTTGAGGAATTCTACACTTTCCTCGAGAAAAAGAAAAGCTGAAGGTTAAAGATCCTACTACAACTAGTCTATTCTGGCTGTCCTTCTCACTGAGCCACTTCTAGGATATACAGGATCCTGCCTCAGTGATATAGTTGAAATCAGTATATGACTGATGGCAATGGCCTAACCCCAATGGAGAGTGGCTGTCATCGGCCCCAATCAAGAGGTGAGTGTATACCAAATAGCACAACGTTTCTCTGTGTGGATTCACACACGCCCTTTGTATGCTCAAAAACAATGCGCGCCGCATTCAATCGCACCTGATTCAAACCTGAAGGCAGCTCGAGCTGTGTCCGCTTGAGTTGTGAAACATAGAAACATAGAAACATAGAATGGTGAATGGCGTGTTGTTGCAGGAAAGGGGAGGACGTACGTAGTTACTGTACAGTGAGGATGTACCCTAAGCAAACGCACTCGATACAGAGCCGACTGCAGAACTAAAAAACATTTGCACCAGAGACAGATACTGACACTCAGCGGCCCATCACAGACCTTCCACTGGAATTTCATCATCCATACACAATTAAGGTATCTTAAGTAAATGGGGAAGAAAATCAAGTAATGAAGTTTATAGTTATTGTAGTTAGAAATACTTTAATGACAGGTGTTGAAGTTGGAGATGGACAATTTGTAACGATTCATTTACTGAGAAAAGTAAATCCTACAATATACACTCGTTGCTTGGTTTTCAGGAAATAAAGAGTAAATATGCTAGTTGTTATGTACACAGGACCTGATTCACACTTAAGAATCTGTGGGTTTTTAGGTGCGTATATTTAGGAAGGGATATACCGAGCATGCGTAGTAACCTAACATACGCAATCTATGTTGGACTTAGGAACGGTACTGCTGTGAATCACCACTATGAACCTAATGCTGCTAGGTTCCTAGTGACTTAAGAAGGAAGGGGTGTTCCGGGAACCATGAAGTACGAAGATAAGAAGATTGGGTGGAGGGAGGAATTTAAATGAGCATCTGGGCATGGTTACACAGCAATGGGGTAGATCCAGAACTACGCTTTTCCGCGAATTTACGCGTGGCGGAGACGTAAATTCGCAGTTTAGAACGCACTGCGCATGCGCACCATAGAAAATACGCACATTCACGTAGCGTAATTTTGGACGTATGGGTGATTCACGTATGTCTCACGTAAATACTTACGTGTGGGCATGCCAAATTTACGTTACTCAACAATACGTGCGTTTTACGTGAAGTAGGCGGGGGGTGGTATTTAAAGTGTACAGTATGGGCGTGCTAAGCTGCGTACGTTCACGTAGTCAGTACGTCCGTTCGCGGAAGTATGCTGTTATGTTTGGAAAAGTTAAGGTAGGTTTTGGGTAGCGTATTTTGACAAAATACGTCCGTGCAAGGGGTGTGCCGAGGGGAGTGTAGCGAACTTATGTGTACTAAAATACTCTCCGCTAATATACGTACGCACACACGTAGTTCTGGATCTAATCCAATGTTCTTAAGTAGCCGCCCAACGCACACAACTACAAACCTAAAGATAAGGTAGCCCTATGGCATTCGTAAGTCGCTTAAGAACCTGAAAACCAGGGGCATGTCAGGGGAGTCGGCTTAGTCGCCTATATTTAAGAACCTAACACTTTCTTAAGTGTGAATCAGGCCCACAGTTTGTAGCTTTAGAATGCAGTAGCAAGACACATAGTCGTTCCCCATCCCTCCATAGCCACATAAAAGGTAAGAAGCACTGCTTTTATACATACTGGGCCAAATCAAGACTTTAGGTTGTTCAAGTGTACCGTAGTTACGCACTTCTAAGTTTAATGCACTCCCTTCGCACACACGTAAGTTAGCTGAACCCTGAACGCTGCCTTAACTTTTCCTTGCGTATCTCTGGTCATATGTATCACTTTGTCCTATGTAAGAACCTATCCCAGCCCATATTGTATAATATAAATGCCTTTCCACACCCACAATGCGTATAATCACCTTGCATAGGGATGCCACACCGTATCGTACGGAGTTACGAACAAGTTACGTATGATCAGAATTACGATGAGTAACATCTGGCGTATTTAACGGATGACTCACCTATTATAGGGATGCCGCTGCCGTCCCGGCAATTACCATGTCGACAGAGATACATCCAACACCATAATATCAGTTGTATCATTTCCAACAGGATTCCAATTTAGAAAATGATTAGGGCGGGGTGGTTACAATTCTGAAAGTTCGAAATTCAACATGGTGCCCATTCGGAATGCCAACATTTACTGTGCCCGATACCCGCTGTGCCCATGCCAAATTTTACTCTCCCCAGTACTGCCCTGCTGTATCTCCCCTTTTAGTGGTTAAGGTTAGGGTTAAGATTAGAAATTAGGGTCAGAATTATTGTAATGCCAAAGGACTCTAATCACAAAGTTAGTGAACGCTGTCAACATTTTAGTGCCAGCATGTAGATCATCGGAACAGCAAACCAGCACTCTTATATTTTTATCGATAGGTTATTATTTAGCGCTATCAGATGACGTATCGCTCTACAGAGAATATTTACATCAGTCCCAATTGGAACTACATTCTAAGTTGCCTAACACACACACACACACACACTAGGGCTAATTTATCCAGCAGTATTTAACCTACCAGCATGTCTTTGGAATGTGGGAAGAAACCGGAGCACCCGGAGGAAACCCACACAGACACAGGGAGAACATAAACTCCACACATAAGGCCTAGTCTGGGAATCGAACTCATAACCTCATTGCTGTGAGACTCAAGTGCTACTCACTGAGCTGTCTACTTATATGGGAGAGGCATATACATATTGAATATACAGTGTAATTTTGTCAGGTTATTGGGTTCAAACCCTCTAGGTAAGCACTCAAAGAGAAATACAGTTGTCAGGCCTCTACCAGACAACCCTTCCTTACCTCCATGGGTGTAAATGTAGATTTCCTTGTGTCCTCCTTGGTGGCCATTATCATTCTCATCACCAATGCTTATAGTCAGTATGTTTGTAGCACTCATGGGTGGATTCCCGCTATCCGTGATGATCACAGGGAGACGGAATTGCTTCTCTTGTTCTCTATCAAAGGCCCTCAGAGTCTGAATGGAGGCTGTATTATTGCCATGATCTACTAGTAGGAAGTTGGAAACATTCTGATCGCCGGGCAGAGAGAAATGAAAGGGTGGGCCATTCTCTGGAGAGTCCATATCTACAGCATACAATAAAGTGGAGGTCTCGTTCATGAGCACGGTCTGAGGCCAAGGTGCATTCTCCAAAACAATGGGTTTATACGAGCCATCAAACACCGGACCATTATCATTGACATCTAGCAGACTAAGAAACACAGTTGACGTTCCAGTTTGTGCTGGAGAACCCTGATCAGAAGCCAACACGACAAGAGAATATTGAGAATGGACTTCCCTGTCCAGAGGCTTTATAACCATTATAGAACCAGCTTCATCAACAGAAAATTCCTGGTGAACATCAGTATCTGGTCTAATGCTATAAGTAATTTGTCCATTTTCCCCAGAATCAGCATCAGATGCGTTCACTTGCGTAATTATGGTTCCTACGGTAATATTTTCATAAAAAGGGACAACGTGTACCAAGGACGGACTAAAGACTGGCGAGTGATCATTACAGTCTTGAACTTCTATAAAACAATGGGAGATACTGGAGAAGTTAAGGTCTTCCACTTTAATTGTAAGATTAAACCAACGCTCTTGAGGGTTCTCGTAATCCAATTTTTTTTTTAGTTTTATTTCAGCCTGATGATTTTTCAGAGCATTTTCAATGGAAAACCTTTGTTCGGGGTCTCCGTCAATGATGCTAAATGTTAGTAAACCATTGTTCCCAATATCCTTGTCTACTGCGCAGACCTGAAGGACAGTAGAGTGGATTTCACTGCTCTCCAAGAGCACCGCGGTCCAATATTCTTGAGTGAATTTTGGGGCATTATCATTAATGTCCAAAATTGTGATCGTGGCTGTACCAGTTGTTGACAATCCACCACCATCTCTAACTTCTACTAGAAGGAATAGACAATCATTCTCTTCTCTATCAAGATTACCATAAGACGTAGAAATGGTACCAGTATTGGGGTCTATGGTAAACATCTTCCATCGCAACATATCTGATGGGCCTGGGACTATCGAGTAGGTCAAAACGGCGTTTAAACCCTCATTTCTATCATCTAGGTCGATGGCAGGCATCTCCATAACAAAGGTGTCTGGTGGTGCATGTTCTACTAGACTAGCATTGCAAATGTTTAATGGACAGATGAACTTGGGAGCATTGTCATTTATGTCCTGAACATATATGATGACATCTGTAAATCCTGTGAGTCCATCACCTTCATCGTCTGTGGCCAGTGCCACAAATCTCCAAACTGCATGCTCCTCACGATCAAGGGTCTTCACAGCAAAGATACTGCCTGTCTTCTCATCAATGGTGAATGTGTTCTCGGCACCACTCCCATGCAGAGAATACTTCAAACCACTCTGTTCATTGTGATCTGGGTCACTGGCAGATACCTGGTCAGCGATAAGAAGAAAGGACTGTAAAAATGTATGGATCATTTTTATAATAGACTATTTTACTGCTTTGTACATGATCTAATGTGTCAGAGATCGGCAGATGGGAACTAGAACAGCTACCTATCTGCTGGCCCAATGAGATATTGATGCCCCAGAATGCTTTGTGTTCTGAAGCACCAATTAGCTTGGCTCACATCAGTATTGTCATGATACTAATCACGATACTGCCCAACACAGTAATATAAGGGATACCTGCATACACCCAGTACAAGACTAACCCCATTTGTTACACACCCACCACAGTAACACAGGGGAAACCTGCAGACACTGATACACCCAGTACAAGACTGACCCCACCTGTTACACACCCACCACAGTAACACAGGGGAGACCTGCAGACACTGATACACCCAGTACAAGACTGACCCCACCTGTTACACACCCACCACAGTAACACAGGAGAGACCTGCAGACACTGATACACCCAGTACAAGACTGACCCCACCTGTTACACACCCACCACAGTAACACAGGAGACCTGCAGACACTGATACACCCAGTACAAGACTGACCCCACCTGTTACACACCCACCACAGTAACACAGGAGACCTGCACACACTGATACACCCAGAACAAGACTGACCCCACCTGTTACACACCCACAACAGTAACACAGGAGACCTGCAGACACTGATACACCCAGTACAAGACTGACCCCACCTATTACACACCCACCACAGTAACACAGGAGACCTGCACACACTGATACACCCAATACAAGACTGACCCCACCTGTTACACACCCACAACAGTAACACAGGGGAGACCTGTAGACACTGATACACCCAGTACAAGACTGAACCCACCTGTTACACACCCTCCACAGTAACACAGGAGAGACCTGTAGACACTGATACACCCAGTACAAGACTGACCCCACCTGTTACACACCCACCACAGTAACACAGGAGACCTGCACACACTGATACACCCAGTACAAGACTGAACCCACCTGTTACACCCCCACCACAGTAACACAGGGGAGACCTGCACACACTGATACACCCAGTACAAGACTGAACCCACCTGTTACACCCCCACCACAGTAACACAGGGGAGACCTGCACACACTGATACACCCAGTACAAGACTGAACCCACCTGTTACACCCCCACCACAGTAACACAGGGGAGACCTGCACACACTGATACACCCAGTACAAGACTGAACCCACCTGTTACACCCCCACCACAGTAACACAGG
>WWET01003589.1:84472-106809 GCA_011038615.1 Limnodynastes dumerilii
TCTTCCGAAAATGATCGCATACTCACCCATTCATAAAAAAAACTTCTACAATGGCTGTCCCAGTGGGGACTCGTAACGATATTATATTTTCCTAATCAATATCGGGAAACCTAGTTACTCATTTGAGGCTGGTTTTAGATCTATACTGAATGTATTATGCTAGAGGAGTCTATCATATGAGTATATTTTATGTCATGTATGTGTTGTGTTTCCTGTTATGATGTATATTCCTTGTATGATTCTGCTTTGTTGTGCAGTGTGAAGAATAGATAATAATAATATATAATTGCATTCTCATTAGTTTACTACTCTATAAATATAGCATCTGCCCACAATTCCTTGCAGGTGTACTCAGACCATGTGCAACATTATTGCATAGGCCATTATTGCATAGGCCTCCAAACTTATTCTATTACCCACCTACAGCAAATACTGAGAGTGTGAGTGTTAGGTTTTAGAGATCACCAGATTTGACATTAGCTGCTTGTTATACAACCAGGTGTCAGTTCAGTTTAGATATTTACGGACAATGGGCTGGATCCAGACTTAAGTAAGTGCTTGAATTGAGTTACTCCTGGGCTAAACCATGTTGATTGCAGGGGAGTCATATTTCATCTGTTGGAAACAGTATTAGAGTTGAGAGGTGATGTTTCCCATCCCAAGTCTAAATAACAGTGTGATAATTACACTGGTCAGTATCTGTGTGCAGTAAGCAATTCAAAGATATATCCCTGCATGCAAAGAATACAATTAACTTGACTCCCCCTGAAATCAACATGGTTTAGCCCAGGAGTAACTCATTTCAAGCACTGACTTAAGTCTGGATCCAGCCCGCTGAGAGCCCGGTCCAGAGCTAAGTATACACCAGCTCGCGTGGTGTATCTGGACATGATTTTACACTGCGCACGCTAAAGAAACCATGTGCACACAATCGTGTCCGATTGCGACCCAAACGCAACTCGACCTTTGCTAAAGTAAAGTAATAAAGTAATATAAAATAAACAAAAAAACTAACAAACGCAAAAAAAAAAAAAAGAAACAAAGTTGACGTTACCTTCATCTGGGTCACTCGCGCTCACAGTAGCCACGATGGATCCAACGTCCTGATCTTCGCGCACGCTCACATAATAAGCGCTGTGACTGAAAGACGGCCGGTTATCGTTGACATCGCTGATAAAAATGCGCACGTACGCAGTGTCTAGAGAGACAAGAGGCAGGAAATTAAAATACTTGAATGAGCCACTTCTGTCAGCTACAATTCCTTAGCCTGCCGAGCCGAGCGGTAAATGAAAACTAATATGCAGACGATACAGGAACAGCCCCTCGGGGCTGGGAAGAGAATTTATACAGCCACATTATACAGAGAGCTGTGGAAGATGAAGAGGACGCCACTACCAATTCCCTTCAACGGTTAACGTCGGCTGAATTGATTTCCAATGTCAGTGGCTTTTTATTTTGGGTCTAATGCCCCAATAATACCATTTAGTCAGGATGATTTCCCTATCTCCAACCCTCAGCACTTTCAGGCAGCTAAAACACAATTATATATTCACAGTATTTATCTGTATTGCCTGCAGCCCAGCATGGTCTAGATTTACTATGCTGTCTGTAAGTATATATTTTATTATTAGTAATGTCATTACAGGGATACAAGCTCCATACATATCAGTTATGCCATTTTAATAGCGTCTTTAAGAGAAATGTGTATTAAGAATTATTTCCTCCTAGTACCCATAGACGACATATCTCCCCCCCTTCCCCGCATACTGTGGATACAAAATATTCAGCTATTGTTTCTTAGTCCTTGCTGCATGTTACTTTGGCTGTTTTCTTTGTGAATTTTGGTCGATGTAGAGTAACGGACTGACTCTCTGTAACATTCCCGGGTTACAATATCTCCATTTATTCAAAACGCAATAACAGAAACAAATACACTCAATGTTCTGTTACCCTGAAGGGGCACCAATAAAGGTAACTTATAGCGAACAGCTCCAGGGGGGGATAGAGAGAGAGGGGTATAAGTAAGAGGGGTATGAGAGAGGAGGTTATAGAGAGAGAGAGAGGGGGGAGGAGTGAGCAATAAAGAGAGAGAAAAGATAAAGAAAGCATGAGAGAGAAAGAGAGAGAGAGAGAGAGAGAGAGTGTGTGTTAAAGAGAGTGCGAAAGCAATAACGAGAAAGATAGAAAGAGATAGTGTGAGAGTGAGAACGAGACAGAAATAGAGAGTGTGAGAATGAGGGTGTAAAAGAGAAAAAATGCAAGAGCAAGAAAAAGAGAGAGTGCAAGAGTGAGAGAAAGAGAGCATGAGTTTGAGTGCAAGAAAGAGAGAGAGTGCAATAACTAACGATTGCGAGATGAGGAAAGAAAGTGCGAGAAATAGAGAGTGCGAGAGCAAGAATGTGAGAGAGTGTGAGAGTAAGAAAGAGAGATGGAGGACTAGAGACAAAGAAGACAAAGGATGAGAGAGACAGAATGAGAGCCCTAGAGAACAAGAGAGAGACCGAGAGAGAGAGAGGGGGGAGAGATGGAGAGAGAGGGAGGAGAGAGAGAGAGAGACACAGAGAGAGAGACACACATACACACATATATACACACACACACACTACTTTTGCCGCCACCATTTAACATCTTCGTCATTTAAACAATCTTTAATGAATAAGTAATGGCATTTTGCAGCATTCTGTCACCTTGGGTAATAGTAGAGGTTGTGTTTCCTCATTTAGATTCACAACAGTCTATAATTACTAAATGAAACATGGTAAAGGATGTGGCTGCAATGAGAGTGAAATGATTAATAGGATGAAGTCCCAATGCTCTACCTGCTTTCTGTATCGGAGATGGCCTGAAGCATACACGCAGCATTGGAGCCTTAACTTAATGCTTGTAATAAATAATAAACCTAAATATATACGCTACCCACAGCTGCCTGGAATGGCCAGATCAGCCCCAGCACCCTTGGGACTATCCCCCATTTTCCATTATTATAAGAACAAGACATAACGGACCATAGACTCGATATGTCCAAGTGTTGTAAAACCACAATTCCCAGCATGCCTTGCCAGATATAGGCTATGTCTGTGCAGTTAAATAGTAGTTTCACAATTGGAGAGTCACCAGTTGGCCAGACCCAATCTAAGGCATCAAGTCAAGCGGAATCAGTGCTGTTCTCACAAGTGGGTTGGCCTTGTTATTACAATGTATGGTATAAGTGCGTTAATGGACTGTGAACCCATCCAAACTGCCGCCATTTTAGTTTTGCACTAATCAGAAGGCTAAGGCAGGGTATATGGGTATCACTAGCCTCGGATCGGGGGGGGGGTTGGAGAATTTAGCTGCTGTCAACTTGAACAGAGCTGAGCATTGATAGCTGTGTAGAGGTCAATGGCAGGGTAGCTGACTTTTAACAGCTCCCCTCCAAGATATCCCATAGAGAAGCCACAGATGCGTGCAGGGGGAGGGGCTTAATGACATGATTTATGCAAATCCTGTCATTAAGCCCCACCCATTGTCTAGTACCACTTTCAGCTTTAATAGGGATTGAGGCGGGGCTTGATGGTGCCAATTGCGTCATCTAGTCCCTCCCTGTCCCTAGTAACACTAGGACTAGTGTTGCCATGCAGGAGGGCAGGACTTGAGGCCGTGGCTTCCATGAAACCCTAAAGTCCCTTGTGGGAGATTTGCCGGCTCTCCCAGGATACCGGGGGAACTGCCTAAATTTCGGGAGTCTCCCTTGGACATTCTGGGAGAGTCGGCAACCCTGGTCAACGGCCAATGACTGTACTGTGTACACGCTAAATGAGCGGGGGATTGGCGTACTAGGAGATTTGGGTTTCTCTAGTGCCACCCCTCGGTATTGAAAGTCCATTGCTGCAATGACAGTGGTTAGAGGGGCACTCCCGCGGATTTCTGAATGTGACAGAGCTGCGATTACGGAACATAGCCAATAAAGATTGGATCCGGACTGCTGTTACAATACATTAATTCAATGGGTGTCCTAGTGGAACTGCCACCAGAAATTGTATGGCTTGGAACCTGTGATGTCACATATGGAGTGCTGACCTGCAGAACGATTCACAGCGGGCCGATGCCTAAAGGAAGGCTTGTTTTAGAGACACGCCTAGTACAACTCCCCAGCAGCAGGTACTGCTGACAGGAACTCATCTGTCTCCTACCGCCAATACCGGCTACTGGAGAGACGAGGTGAGTTATCATCGGGTCCCCTCTCTTTCTTATGTCCCAACAGTTCCCCCTTAGGGTGGCCCAAAGTCCTAGCATTGTAGAAATGACATGTACACAACTAACAAAGAAGAAAATCATTTAGTTATAAAGTTCCCCCTGGCTGATATAATCGGAATTAGGAATATTGTGGTCACACATACCGGAATTGGGCTGACCATGCTTTCCAGGGCGAGCAGACTCTGAGCCATCAGAGGATTTCACCTCCAGTAAGTAGGAAGTCTTCATCTCCCGGTCGAACAGTGATGCAGTGTAGATGCTGCCTGTCTGGGGGTCTATATGGAAAAGAGCGTGGTCCCCACTACGGTCTTCCAGAATAGAATAGGTGACCTGAAAGGTGACATTCAGACTCAGAGGGGGTTAGGAAAGGACTTCAGCCTTTCAAGTCTAAGCAAAACGTATCTCACAAAGGGGCATAGCTAAGCCTTTCTGTTGCTACATCATGTGCTATACGACTGTGGTTGTCATGGTAGTCATGATGCTGCAGATATAGAAATAATTTATAGCTACCTCAAGAAACTTTCAGGCTAAGAAAGTCAAGAACATTCTTTATTGAAGAAAGCTTCAGAGGGACCTACCATATAGATAGATTCGAAGGCCCAGAAAACGGGACAGAGGACTGTATTCAGACTTCCGTGCTGCGATCAGAGCGCAAATATACACACCTACGGAGCAAGTTGATAATCTTTCATGTCGGAGACTTCCGCCTCCATAGACTGGTATTAACTTTCCGCTGCCATTTAGGCGCGAATGTATCTTCAGTCTGTGCGTATATTTGTAATCACGCCCACTTTCCTTCATTTAAATGCCTCCCCCCGCCCCTTTTCTATGTAAATTCCTAGGTGCGTATATTTCCGATTGACTTCCTACGCCCGCTTGACAAGTCCGCTCGCAATGCATTTCCGTCCGTCCATAATGAACATCCGCACGTAAAGTCTACGTAACTGCGTAAAAAAAATGACTACGCATTCGCAGTTGAAACGTACCTAAAAATACGTACGGAAGTCGCTGCTAAAACGGATCTCTGAATACAGCCCAGAATCTGCAACTTACAGATGTGACCAGATACACCTTTCTCCAAAATGGGAAAAGTACCCTTACATGGCGCATAAATAGTGGACTCATCTGCTGGGGAAAGGTGATACGGACATTTTGAGAACAATCACAGCGTGTTTACTCACCATTTATTTAGTCATAATCAGGACTCTTGTTGAGCAGATCAATGGAGCAGATATTACCCACTCATACTCACAGTGGGAGCTTATGGGTAGCAGAGCCGCAGCCATTAATATTGGGGCCCGGGACACATCTGTGGCGCTCCTCTCCCTATCCGACATCACACATAGATGGAGTGCCGCAGACCAGCATTAACACCAGGCTGATGAGCAGAGAAGTTTTTCCCTGCATAATGGCCCGCTAATGTGCAGCTTCAGAGCTAAGGTATCCGGTACCTGTATCTGGACCCGGGACAATAATCTCAGCTGCAGGGGTTTATCTATGGGTCCAGCGCCCCTGGCAAAGTAAGGGACTGGCGTGCCCCCCCCCAGTACTGTAATCATTTGCCTCCAGCCCCCCCACCCCAGTACTGGGGCAGATCCAGACCCACGCATGCATTACATGCGTGCACGGGTCTGTAAGTACGATGGCGTAGGAGGCGTGCACTTACGTGTCCAGATTCCTACCTTAAATATTACGACTAGGTCTGTGGCCTTACAGCTGCAGTTGTAGTTATAATGGGGCTTCCCCCGCCCCGTAGCCTTCATTTAAATGGTTATCCCCGCCATATAGGGGCTCTTCCCCATCCCTGTATGTACTGTCATACGCACGATGGTACTTACGCTAAACGAACATCTGCCGCGCACATACGGAGATGTTCAGACGGTGAGTTTACGCAAATGGCTTGTGTCATTTCCCTGTCGTACCTAGCTCTGGATCTACTCCCAAGTCGTTAAAGAAGCACCATGGAATCTAAAGGTGTATGTGGTCACATCTATAACTAAACATTTTAAAGATTTAAATACTGCATAATGTAACACAAATATAGAACATGATGCAAATGATAGAACATTATGTATTCTGTAGAACATTTGAAAGGTTTCATTGCTTTAAAAGTATATATTATATGGACATTTGAAATTTGTCTGGACAGGAATGCAAAAGGATGGAACAGACACTACAATTTACAATACAGTATAAAAATACACATAATACAGTTACCTCTCCATTAAGACCTAGGTCTTGGTCTGTGGCTGACACCTGCAGGACAAAGGTCCCGAGTTCCAGCCCTTCAGTTACCGAAGCCTCATATATAGAGGAGCTGAAGAAGGGGACATTATCGTTCACGTCTGCAAAATAGGAAAGAAATAAAGTTTAATGTTCAAAATGTACTACAAAACAGTGTTATATGGTGGGTGGTGAGAAGTGACAACTCTAAGCTGTCAGTGTCAGTAGGTAACAGCTTAGTGCTGCCTCCTGCAGGCAGGAGGTGGGAAAGAGAAAAAGGCAGTGACCAGTCTATGACAGTGCTAAGCTGTCAGTGCTCAGTCTCTAAGTGCTGAGCTCTGTTTATAAACACATTGCAAGTGGCTGACATCTAAGTACTGCCCTCTGCTGGCAGAGGAGGGGGGAAAGGTGACCGCTGCTGGCCTAGGACAGTACTAAGCTTTCAGCTGATGGCAATGTTTTTATATACAGCCCTCAGCTCTCATAGATTGAGCAACGAAAGCTTAGCACTGTCCTTGGCCAATCGTGGCCCCTCTCTCACGCCTCTTCTTAGCAGAGGGCAGCACTAAGCTGTCAGCTGATGGCAATGTGTTTAGAACCAGAGCTCAGCACTCAGAACTGTCTAAACAGCCAGCATGCGCCAGACAGGTGGGGGGATAAGCATAGCCCCTCCCCATGCCGACTTGCACCCCACTGCTTTGCTATGAGTCTGTCTTCTTCCGCGCCTGAACTCAGCTTCTATATCAGTTACCCATCCCCATCATTATTATTAGTACTTACAGATGTGTCCACCCAACACAATCACAACCTATTGGTTTATTTATTATCACTGCAAATATGACACAGACGTATCGGCAAGAAATATTCCACATCGGTTCATATCAAATAAAGTGCATACAGCTGGTATCCGATGGTGATGGCAAAATTTCCTTTGCCCATACCAGTCAAGATGTGTGTGGGCACATCTGTATGGTAAGGAGGTATCGTAGGTGGAAATGGATGAACAATTGGCCACACTTTTTGCTTAAGACTTCGTACAACTCTATAGCCTAGGACTGTGAATGGCTCACTTGTTTCTAGCCATGAGCAGTGTGAAAATAAAACACTAAATAGTGCAAAAAAAAAAAAATGCAATGTACCGAGAACAGAGTCATCTACTCGGATCTTACCAGTGACATTGATATAGACGGTTGTGAAAGCTGCTAAAGGTACGGGGGCAACATTCTGAGCCCGGATTTTCAGGATAAAGTTCTTGGTGGTTTCATAGTCGAGGTTTTCAGCCACGAGCACCGAGGCCGAGCCATCCTCCCTGTTCATGGTCAGATAGAAGCGCACCGGCATGTTACTTTCCGGAACCAGGCCATCCTCCAAATTATAGGTCACCCGGGGGTCCCCGTGGAGCAAAGTAGCTTTAACAACCTGCTCAGAAAAGAAAGACCACAAAGTTATTGTTGCTCAAAGCTCTCCCTCCAATAAAACATTACTATTTAATGTGCGGGAAACCATTAAATTCTACCCATGCTTAACATCTGGCCCGTTTCTGTTTTTATTTTCATACTTACAACAGCAGAGCATCTAAGCCAGTGCTACCGCTAGGTGGATTTAGGGAGTTGCCTAGGCCATTGGACCTGGGGAGAGGGGGGGTGGTGACACAACGGTGCTCAGGACCATAATGCGGGTGATGGAACACACAAGCCACCGCTGCTCAGCTAACTCCCTACTTTACCTACTCAGGTGTCATGCCTCTGTGACAAGATGGTAAACGACCCTCGCAGGGGATCACCTGAGCCACGGCTCCTGCGCAATACTTGATTCCAATTCCATCCCCAGTGCCTTTGAGGCAGTACAAGAAAGCGATGCTAATGGTGGACGGGGTGGAAGGGGGATGAAGGGAATAGCCTGAAGCTTCGTCTAAGGCGTTTACAGATCTAGGGTCTGATTCACGGTTAAGAGTGACCTAGGTGCAGACAGATCTGCCCTTAACTCACTCATCCTGAAACTAAGCACCAAGAATTCCTCTCCCTGCCCCCACCTGCCGCATGCGTAGTAGCTCGTTTCTTATTTCCCCACACTTAAGAAGCCGAAGCTTCTTGTGTACTAATTAAGCTATCCTGTGACTGTTCCAGGGAGTCCACACGAGAGCCAATGTCGGTGATTTCCTTACGGAGGTCAGCCATGGCTTTATTCACTTCGTCAGTGATAGTTTGCTTTACACTCCTCATTTCTGCAAGGATGGCTGCCCGTGTCCTCTGTCTGTCCCTTCTCGGCCAATCAGCAAGCAAAGGTGGGACCAGTGGGAGTTAGAAAACTCCTCCCCCTGATGTGCACTGTTCTGTCTGATTCTTAGCAATGTGCAAAGCGTGTTCTCCTGACAGAATAAATAAGCTGAGACCCACTCCCCTGGCTGGCTCTTGGGAACAACATTTAAAAAGGGGAAAAAAAATATATATTTATAACAACAACAAAGGGGGAGAAAAAACAAGAAACAGGACAAAGTAAAGTAAAACCTTAAAGGCAGCATTAAGTTGTCAGAACACGATGCTGTGATCTGCATCATTTAAAGTCATTTGTTCTGTTCCTGATGTGCTTCGCAAGCATTAAACCAGACAGGAAAAGTGCATTTACCAAGGCAGGTATGAATAGTCTGACAAGGATTCTAAAAACACATCTCAGTATTTATAAGTATGCGTCGTTATGGAAAATAATGGTGATGGGGAAGAGACAGTCAGTCGTGTTGGAACACTGCAGCTTGCTCAGTGGATATTGGAGACTTGTTCAGTGGGCATTGAATTCTCCTGGGGGGGGGTGCAGTTGCGGCTACAAAGGGCCCATTCTCAGCAGTGAAACAGACGAAAGTTTAATTTCTGTACCATTGCCGAAAGCTTTTTTAATGAAGAAAATCTATGTTCCAGAATGGGTACCATGTCAAATAGTCCTATTTCATCAAGATGACCCATTTTGGTTAGGGTTACAGCTGTGGGACAGGAATGGTTAGGTTATGCTCCGGAGAGGGGAAGGTTAGGGTTAGGCTGCAGGATAGGAAGGGTTAGGGTTAGGCTCTGGAGAGGGGAAGGTTAAGGTTAGGCTGCGGGTCAGGAAGGGTTAGGCCTTGGAGAGGGGAAGGTTAAGGTTAGGCTGCGGGAGCAGGAAGGGTTAGGGTTAGGCTTCAGAGAAGGGAAGGTTAAGGTTAGGCTGCGGGACAGGAAGGGTTAGGGTTAGGCTCCGGTGAGGGGAGGGTTAAGTTTTGGCTGCATGGCGAGGATGGGTAAGGTTAGGGGAGGGTTAGGGTGAGGTTTATAGAAGGGGAGTGTTAGAGTAATGGTTAAGGTAAGGGTTAGGAGAAAATCCTGCCTATCGCTGTTGGTGCAGTTGCGGTGTACATGCTGTCTTGGAGCTGCAAAAAAAATCCCTGGTGTTGCTTTGAGACACATCATACCAGCGAACCATTCCCTTCCTGGGATAATAATCTTTCAGACCACGTTTACGCAATTTACGTAAGAAAAAGATACGTAGATTACGTTAAAAAATGACTACGCATGCGCAGTAGTAAAAAATCGCTAAACATCGGACGTATATGTCATACGTCCGGTACTCTGAATACGGGCCACTCATCCATTCATAAGAAAAATAAAAAATCTAAAACGTCTCTCATTCGATATAGAGACAGCCAAAAAGCAACTTTCAGCTGTCCCTACTTCGTATTGACAGCCATCGGTGTGGGGGCTTGCACCGCGTGAACTTATGTATTTATTTATAATCAGGTTTTTATATAGCGCCATCCTATTACACAGCACTTTACAATTTTAACAATCATTCTAAAACAAGAGAAAGGGCTCTGCTCACACGCTTATCATCTACAGAGAAAGGACGTCTCGTACCACAACAGGCGTATCTCTCTGCGTATTCTCGGGTATCACAATTTCGTATCTGTCCTTTTCCCATACCGGAGGCTGATTGTGAGCATCTGTGACCCGTACAATCACCTCCACCCTCGTGCTTCTCTTTCCACCGTCTGTGGCAATTACTTCCTGAGCGAGCAAGGACTTCTGCGGATAACAAGAGAGAAAAAATCATAAAAACAAGCAGTTTATAATAAGCCAAGTGGAAGCTTGAAATACATCTTTAAAAGTATGAAGACAAAATCAGTTTTGAATACAATTTGATAATCTCGGGCCGTATTCAGAGATGCGTTTGTAATCACGAACGCAAATAAAACGCACGCGACGTAGCTAGGGACACCCACCAAAACCCCCGACGCTCCCCTCGCAAATCTGTGCTCTCGTAGAGTTACACCTCCATAGATCACTTGTATCTTTCCGTGTGCAGTTGCGTGCGTATGTGTCCTCCGTGCATGCGATTCATAATAGTCGCGCTCACATTCCTTCATTAAAATGCATCTACCCGCCCATTTTTATTTAAATTCTCACGTGCGTATTTTTGCATGGGAGATACGTGCGTACATACCCACGTGCGACTCAAAGGTCCGTGCCTACTGGACTTACGAGCGCATAATCAACGTAGATTGCGTACCAAAAGTTACTACGCATGCGCAGTTCGTCCAGTCGCAAAAATACGCACGCATTTCGCCGTGAAAACGGGTCTCTGAATCAGACCTCTCTTTCTGCCCCCCCAAAAAATGAACTTACTTAGGACTAGGATTTAGGACTCTTTGGGGGCAACCCAGAATTAAATATGGGACAACAGGAATTATGGCTATTATCCTCCGCATTCTGCCCACCTTCTGCCCCAATGATTGACAAGAGATGGACCCCGCCTCAGTTACCGGTTTCCATCAGCTCTTTTCTGTGTTGGTGTCCAATTGGATGGTTGTAGCTTGTAACACTTGTGCTTTTTGTTATGGTATTTAATACAGAGGCTTCTTTCTTTTATTAAAAGTATTTTGTCCTTGTGATCAGGGTTATAGGTAATGTGTGGCCCTTTGGAAGGTTAAGAGGCCACACATCTCATTTAAGGGTTTACATTACAAACATTTTTCAGACTTTTTAGTCACAAGCAAGACAACTATTTCAGCTCCAGCCCCTGACTTCTAGTCCTGAAATTTAGCAAATACTGAAAGTATTGCTGCAATACCTAACGTCACCTTAGGATGGCGTTAGCATGAATGCCTTCCAATGGGAGACGATGGAGGGAGCAGACTCCCAGCAGACTTTTGCTGTAATTTGAATAGTGTAAGGTGAAAGTTCCATATTCAAAGATCATAGTTGGCAGTTATCTAAGACAATATGACTTCAATAATGGAGATAATTGAATAATTGTTAATCAGCTGCAGTGTCACCTAAGTTTATCATTTCTATGAAGATGAAGAAGTCAGCGGATCCTATTCACAGTCTCCACAATAATACTGAAAGGATTTATTCACTGACAATATATCAATAAATACTGATGCCGCCATTTTTATTGAGAAATAGTTTCCCTGGCAGCGCTAGACACACCCATGGGTGGAGCTATTCACAGGACACACCCCTTCGGTGCAGTGCCTTGATAGTGCTATCACGATCTCCATGATATTTATTAGCAAAAGCTGGCAGCCATGTCCAAGATACAGTGCTGGGCTGGCAATTTCCTCAGGATTGCCAGCGTTGTTAGCAAAACTAAGGGTCAGATTTACTAAACTGAAGATGTTGCCCATAGCAACCAATCAGATTCTTGTTGACACTCTAGTATGTAATAGAAAAAGGAGAGCCAGAATCTGATTAGTTGCTATGCTCAACATCTCTACCTTTTCTTTTCCACAGTTTAGTAAATTTAGCCCTAAATCCTCTGCAAAACATGTAATTTGTGGAAAGCTGCGATAATAGACAGATTGTACGATAACATACCAGCTTGTTCTTGGGCGAATATTACTCAACAGGCTCCATGTGTATACTAGGACACACAAATAAAACACTTTCCCATTGACCAGAGGGACGCGAGCGAATCAGACACGGCCACAAGCCAAGATCCTCAGAAATGTCCAAAAACAATCCCAGTTTAGTCACTTGTTACATACCCTCCAACATGACCCCCTCCATTCGGTACATAATACTCTGCTCCTGCTCTTCCTTCCTAATCTCTGATTGCAGTCACCTGTGTTATACTAGTTATTTGAATAGAAAGGTGCGTAACACAGGTGACTGCAATCAGAGATTAGGAAGGAAGAGCAGGAGCAGAGTATTTGTACCCTCTATGCCCCACTCCTCCACTGTACCCTCTATGCCCCGCTCCTCCACTGTACCCTCTATGCCCCGCTCCTCCACTGTACCCTCTATGCCCCGCTCCTCCCCTGTACCCTCTATGCCCCACTCCTCCACTGTACCCTCTATGCCCCGCTCCTCCACTGTACCCTCTATGCCCCGCTCCTCCACTGTACCCTCTATGCCCCGCTCCTCCCCTGTACCCTCTATGCCCCACTCCTCCACTGTACCCTCTATGCCCCGCTCCTCCACTGTACCCTCTATGCCCCGCTCCTCCACTGTACCCTCTATGCCCCGCTCCTCCCCTGTACCCTCTATGCCCCACTCCTCCACTGTACCCTCTATGCCCCGCTCCTCCACTGTACCCTCTATGCCCCGCTCCTCCACTGTACCCTCTATGCCCCGCTCCTCCCCTGTACCCTCTATGCCCCACTCCTCCACTGTACCCTCTATGCCCCGCTCCTCCACTGTACCCTCTATGCCCCGCTCCTCCACTGTACCCTCTATGCCCCGCTCCTCCCCTGTACCCTCTATGCCCCACTCCTCCACTGTACCCTCTATGCCCCGCTCCTCCACTGTACCCTCTATGCCCCGCTCCTCCACTGTACCCTCTATGCCCCGCTCCTCCCCTGTACCCTCTATGCCCCACTCCTCCACTGTACCCTCTATGCCCCGCTCCTCCACTGTACCCTCTATGCCCCGCTCCTCCACTGTACCCTCTATGCCCCGCTCCTCCCCTGTACCCTCTATGCCCCACTCCTCCACTGTACCCTCTATGCCCCGCTCCTCCACTGTACCCTCTATGCCCCGCTCCTCCACTGTACCCTCTATGCCCCGCTCCTCCCCTGTACCCTCTATGCCCCACTCCTCCACTGTACCCTCTATGCCCCGCTCCTCCACTGTACCCTCTATGCCCCGCTCCTCCACTGTACCCTCTATGCCCCGCTCCTCCCCTGTACCCTCTATGCCCCACTCCTCCACTGTACCCTCTATGCCCCGCTCCTCCACTGTACCCTCTATGCCCCGCTCCTCCACTGTACCCTCTATGCCCCGCTCCTCCCCTGTACCCTCTATGCCCCACTCCTCCACTGTACCCTCTATGCCCCGCTCCTCCACTGTACCCTCTATGCCCCGCTCCTCCACTGTACCCTCTATGCCCCGCTCCTCCCCTGTACCCTCTATGCCCCACTCCTCCACTGTACCCTCTATGCCCCGCTCCTCCACTGTACCCTCTATGCCCCGCTCCTCCACTGTACCCTCTATGCCCCGCTCCTCCCCTGTACCCTCTATGCCCCACTCCTCCACTGTACCCTCTATGCCCCGCTCCTCCACTGTACCCTCTATGCCCCGCTCCTCCACTGTACCCTCTATGCCCCGCTCCTCCCCTGTACCCTCTATGCCCCACTCCTCCACTGTACCCTCTATGCCCCGCTCCTCCACTGTACCCTCTATGCCCCGCTCCTCCACTGTACCCTCTATGCCCCGCTCCTCCCCTGTACCCTCTATGCCCCACTCCTCCACTGTACCCTCTATGCCCCGCTCCTCCACTGTACCCTCTATGCCCCGCTCCTCCACTGTACCCTCTATGCCCCGCTCCTCCCCTGTACCCTCTATGCCCCACTCCTCCACTGTACCCTCTATGCCCCGCTCCTCCACTGTACCCTCTATGCCCCGCTCCTCCACTGTACCCTCTATGCCCCGCTCCTCCCCTGTACCCTCTATGCCCCACTCCTCCACTGTACCCTCTATGCCCCGCTCCTCCACTGTACCCTCTATGCCCCGCTCCTCCACTGTACCCTCTATGCCCCGCTCCTCCCCTGTACCCTCTATGCCCCACTCCTCCACTGTACCCTCTATGCCCCGCTCCTCCACTGTACCCTCTATGCCCCGCTCCTCCACTGTACCCTCTATGCCCCGCTCCTCCCCTGTACCCTCTATGCCCCACTCCTCCACTGTACCCTCTATGCCCCGCTCCTCCACTGTACCCTCTATGCCCCGCTCCTCCACTGTACCCTCTATGCCCCGCTCCTCCCCTGTACCCTCTATGCCCCACTCCTCCACTGTACCCTCTATGCCCCGCTCCTCCACTGTACCCTCTATGCCCCGCTCCTCCACTGTACCCTCTATGCCCCGCTCCTCCCCTGTACCCTCTATGCCCCACTCCTCCACTGTACCCTCTATGCCCCGCTCCTCCACTGTACCCTCTATGCCCCGCTCCTCCACTGTACCCTCTATGCCCCGCTCCTCCCCTGTACCCTCTATGCCCCACTCCTCCACTGTACCCTCTATGCCCCGCTCCTCCACTGTACCCTCTATGCCCCGCTCCTCCACTGTACCCTCTATGCCCCGCTCCTCCCCTGTACCCTCTATGCCCCACTCCTCCACTGTACCCTCTATGCCCCGCTCCTCCACTGTACCCTCTATGCCCCGCTCCTCCACTGTACCCTCTATGCCCCGCTCCTCCCCTGTACCCTCTATGCCCCACTCCTCCACTGTACCCTCTATGCCCCGCTCCTCCACTGTACCCTCTATGCCCCGCTCCTCCACTGTACCCTCTATGCCCCGCTCCTCCCCTGTACCCTCTATGCCCCACTCCTCCACTGTACCCTCTATGCCCCGCTCCTCCACTGTACCCTCTATGCCCCGCTCCTCCACTGTACCCTCTATGCCCCGCTCCTCCCCTGTACCCTCTATGCCCCACTCCTCCACTGTACCCTCTATGCCCCGCTCCTCCACTGTACCCTCTATGCCCCGCTCCTCCACTGTACCCTCTATGCCCCGCTCCTCCCCTGTACCCTCTATGCCCCACTCCTCCACTGTACCCTCTATGCCCCGCTCCTCCACTGTACCCTCTATGCCCCGCTCCTCCACTGTACCCTCTATGCCCCGCTCCTCCCCTGTACCCTCTATGCCCCACTCCTCCACTGTACCCTCTATGCCCCGCTCCTCCACTGTACCCTCTATGCCCCGCTCCTCCACTGTACCCTCTATGCCCCGCTCCTCCCCTGTACCCTCTATGCCCCACTCCTCCACTGTACCCTCTATGCCCCGCTCCTCCACTGTACCCTCTATGCCCCGCTCCTCCACTGTACCCTCTATGCCCCGCTCCTCCCCTGTACCCTCTATGCCCCACTCCTCCACTGTACCCTCTATGCCCCGCTCCTCCACTGTACCCTCTATGCCCCGCTCCTCCACTGTACCCTCTATGCCCCGCTCCTCCCCTGTACCCTCTATGCCCCACTCCTCCACTGTACCCTCTATGCCCCGCTCCTCCACTGTACCCTCTATGCCCCGCTCCTCCACTGTACCCTCTATGCCCCGCTCCTCCCCTGTACCCTCTATGCCCCACTCCTCCACTGTACCCTCTATGCCCCGCTCCTCCACTGTACCCTCTATGCCCCGCTCCTCCACTGTACCCTCTATGCCCCGCTCCTCCCCTGTACCCTCTATGCCCCACTCCTCCACTGTACCCTCTATGCCCCGCTCCTCCACTGTACCCTCTATGCCCCGCTCCTCCACTGTACCCTCTATGCCCCGCTCCTCCCCTGTACCCTCTATGCCCCACTCCTCCACTGTACCCTCTATGCCCCGCTCCTCCACTGTACCCTCTATGCCCCGCTCCTCCACTGTACCCTCTATGCCCCGCTCCTCCCCTGTACCCTCTATGCCCCGCTCCTCCCCTGTACCCTCTATGCCCTGCTCCTCCCCTGTTCCCTCTATACCCCGCTCCTCCCCTTGTTCCCTCTATGCCCCGCTCCTCCCCTTGTTCCCTCTATGCCCCACTCCTCCCCTGTTCCGTCTATGTCATCTAAGTTCAAAGGGCAGCGCGGTGGCACAGAGCAGATTATTGCATGGATTGATTTACCACAAATTACATCAAGTTCAAATCAATATGTTCAGAAACCATTTACACAACCTCACAAAACGTATAACCATTATAACATCTGCTCCTCTGAGCTACTATTACCCCTCTTCCCACTGTTGTCTCTATACCTCGTCTCATTGAATGAATTCCGCTTCGTCTTTACTCATCTTCTAGCCTACTTTTCTAAACTGGTCTTCTCTTGTTCCACACACACACAAATAGGCATTAGCAAGGCCTGTCAATTTATCTGCTCCTCTCACCGACAGCTGATGATATCAATGAGAAGCAAAGCAGCTGGAAGGCCAGTTTACAGTTAAGCAGACACACCTGGTGGAAGGATACTGGGTGGATGCCATGGACCTCTATATTCACCCCCAGTATTCAGAACTGTTCTATACCTCTCTGACTACTTTTTCCCCTAAGCTCACACTAGGAAGATTTGGATGGTGCATTAGTATTTGGTGGTCAGAGTTCATAGTAGGGACACGGTTTAGTTGGCAGGTCCAGTTAAATAAGTGCTGAGTTTATTGTCACATACCTGATAAAATATAGGCTTATTATTGTTGATATCATCAACGCGGATGATGACGGTAGCGTTGCTGGTAAGGCTGCGAGGACCCCCGCTAGAATTATCATCCGTGGCTGTGACGGTCAGTATATATTCTGTCCCATGGAGCCAGGGAAGGAGACTGGCAGCCAGACGGATAAGTCCTAGAAAATTAATTGGTATTATAAGCCAATTGCATTATAGGCCGCTTCTGAAATGCTAGAACTTAATTACAAATTAGCCACTATCAAAATTAAATTATCTAAATCTAATCTCTAAATTGGCTTTCATATAAATGATATGGATTTTCCTAAAACATTTCCACTGTATACATTGTCAAGCTCTTCACTCATGTCTTCAGAATTAACTGAATAGAGTGGTTTTAGAGGCGGAGCCTTCAGAAGACAGATGGGCCGTCCCACCTGCATCACACGCCCACTTTTCTTTGAACCTCCCTTTCTGGTTTAAAAATCATAGCTGGAAACACACCCCCTTGGGGAAAGAAGGAAATTGTAACTTACTAAAACAAATTAATTCTATTATTAAACACACTAGATCGGATCCAGTCTAGTGGAGATCTGAAATTCCGCACATGAGAGGGATAAACTCGCATGTCAGTCCCCTCTCATGTGCAGACTTTGGATAAATTACACGTCCATAGCCCAACCTTAAGTTCTCTGCCCACTCTCCCTCATCTGTATGCCTATCCCCGCCCCCCCAAAGTGTGTTCGTATGCAAGGAGTTCCGAACTGGCTGGGATATCGATTGCTTATGCTTTGATGAGGCATAGCAATCGATCCCCGAAGCACCGAACACAGTGCTCCGAAAGGTGAATTTCCCCCAACCCGCTCCCTAAGTCTCCCCCCCACAGCCTAACCCGAAGTTCCTCCTACAACCTAACCCTAATTCTGAGGGCTCGCATTCGAAATAGGGACAACCGAAAAACAGCTTTTGAGCCTTCCCAGCAGGGACTCCCAATGGCTTTGAATAGTTACTTTAGAATACAACTTACGCATCAGCCATCAATAGGAAAAATCAGGGGTGGAGGGGATTTTTTAAAGCTCCCTTATTCAGGGCTTTTACTTTTATTGTCTCCAGCAGTCAAGACAAGACAAAGAATCATTTCCAAATCCAATAGTGGTTTAGACCTGTCCTTCATATACCGACACTGTATAAGTTCCATATGGAATCATAAGCTCCAATAGTTATGATACAAAGAACTTAAAATCTAACAGGTGACTGGGCAGATATTAACGGTGATGGAGATTTGACTGGTGGCTCAAAGAGTTTATTGCAGGGATTGATTTACCACAGAAGACATTGGGTTCAAATCAATAAAGTATGTTCAGAAACCATTTACACACACTCGCAAGTCATGTAACCATGATAAAGTCTGCTCCACTGAGCTATTATTACCTTTCTGCGGATCAATAAGAAAATTTCCATCTCGGTTTCCTTCTGAGATGTCATAAGTGACTCTGTCTCCATCAGGATCGTACGCTTGCACCGAGGCCACCAAAGTATTGGGAGCAGCGTCCTCGGACACAAAGGTGCGATATCTAGAAAAACACACACACACATTCACATAGTGTCAGACACCAGCATTTTATAGATACTAATCATAATACGCTATATTCCAGGACCTACAATGCCGTGGCCAGAGTCAGCCCCGACCAATTTGGTGCACTAGATACGAACATAACTTGTGTCTCCTAAACCCCTTTCCATCACCATCAAATACCCGGGAACAGCACAGATTCCTGAATACTGCAATTCTAGAACATCGTTAACCTTTAATGGTAAGAGAAGTCAATACATTTAAATCTAAACATTTCTGTTCCCCGTCCTCCGTCTCCCAGGAATATGCAGGTCTCTGGATGAAATGTTAGTTTTATATCACCGTCATGTTGCCTGTAATTCAATATATGTGACAGCTACATAGCTTCTCAAAGCACAATATTATGTATATAGAGAAATGCATATATGCCTTGTGCAGTGTACAAGTGTAAAAAAAAAAGTCCGCTTCTAATCTCCCTGCCCAGGGGCGAGCATAGAAAACTAATGTACTGTATGCAAATGCACGAAATCCATTCCTGTTGCTGCTCCCGGGGATGTAACATCCTGCTGTTCCTCTATCTAAGGGGGTGTCTGAAGCAGCGCCGCTGAAATGTGCATACATGGCAAGTAGTTTCTGGTTGGGTTATCCATTTTTTATCTGTACAGAAAGCATTTTAAAAATTCAATAATATATCACAATGTACCCACAGCAGGTAAGAAATTCTAGTTCTAAGAAAAACACAAAACAAAAACTGGTCCATATATTTAAAGAAACATGTTGATCTGCAGCAGTTGCTTATGCCTCGATGAGGCATAGCAAATCGATCCCCGGAGAAAGTCGAGTTTCCCCCCAACCCGCTCCCTAATCCAAACCCTAAGTTTCCCACCCGCAGCCTAACTCTAAGCCCCTCCCTCCCACAGCCTAACTTTAAGTCCCCCCCCTACGCAGCCTAACCCTAAGTCCCTCCCACATCCAAACACTAAGTTCCCACCCACACAGTCTAACCCTTAGTCCCTCCCACAGCCTAACCCTAAGTCTCCCCCCACGCAGCCTAACACTAAGTCCTCGGCGGCGGTGCTAAAAAATTCTGAGAGGGCTCGCATTCAAAATAGGGACAGCCGAACAACAGCTTTTGGCTATCCCTAATTCGCAATGCGAGCCTTCGAAGCGGGGACTCGCAAAACACACTCACCACCCCTACATGCCTACCTTTACAGTAAAGATCCCTTCCTGTGCTCATCCTGGCCTCTATTTACTTACTTTTATGTTTCCCTGTGACATACTTTCCCTTTCACATAATGTACTATTACTCACCCCTCCGGAGAGGTCCCGCGATGATCTGCAGGGTCATCCTTGGACCATTCATTCATATAAAGTATGAATGAAGTCCTGGGCATGTGCGGTGCCTCCTTTGCGGGACTTTGCAGTGTGTTCATATCGGCACTTTAAAATCTTTAGTCAGGAACGTCACCTGGAGAGGTGAGTATTAACTCTTTTTTTCTCTTATTTTTTTTTTCATTATTTTTATTGTTATTATTGTTGTTAAATTATTTATACATTTTTATTATAAAAAAAAAAAAAAAAGTAAACATTTATTTACAGCTATTAGGGAGATTACTGGAATTACTGCTATAACGCCATCTTGAGATGGCGTTATTTTCACATCGGAAGTGCAGTGTAAAACTCCGCTCCTGCATTTAGTAAATCTAACGAAGCCCCGGCACGCTCTGAAAAGACCGTCTGGCGTCCACCACCGATATTTACATGGATCGCCATGGAATCTGCAGTTTTTCTATTTGCTAAAAGCTTAATTTTCATAAAAATGGGCATTATGGCATGAAAATAATGTTAGTAAATAGAGCCCTATGAATCCAACGCTAAACATCATTCTCTGTGTGACGCTGGGTGCAAAGAATTGTTATAGAAATGTATTAAAGATCGGTACAAATATTTAGCAGCATTTAACCTCTAAGGAGTCATTTTTACCCAACGTGAACATAGTTCATTTTTTTGTGCTTCTTAAGTGCATATTTTTCCAAAATGTTGTACTGCGCATGTGTCGTGGGTCATTTACACAATCTATGTACTAGTTAGGTGTGTAGATTGACACCATGCGGTCTTTAAAGACCCTACAGAGAAGTTTAGTTAGAAGGAGGCGGCCTAATTCCGCCTTGGGGAGTGTTTAGGTAGAAGGGGGAGGGATTTAGATTAGCCGTGGAGGGCGGGGTAGAGGCAATGTCCATGCGGAGTTTCCTTCTTAAGAAGGAAACTCCGCACGGTAAGATAAGGTAGCCCGGAGAGTTAGATGCGGTTCCGTCCACACCTAACTCACTCTTAAGTGCGAATCAGGGCCATGATCCAGACCTCTGTGCATTCACCTCACACACGGATGTCTGGCTCTCCATGTGGTGAGTGCCAGAAACACAGACAAATGGCGCGATTAGCGCGTGGAATTCGGCTGCCGTCCTGCGCTCAGGGTCAGGTTCTAGAAGAGAACCTTTCTATTACATATAATGCGATGGCAGATAAGAGCCATCTGGCCCATCCAGAATGCAACGTTTTTTGTTTTTTTTATCCGTACTATCCATAGAACGGGATGCATTTTGCGCAATGAAAGATCCATTTTTTTAAATACAAGCAGCTGAAAGATCATTTTCGTCTGTCTCTTTTTTGAAAATATTACTAATTAGAAACGTTCACTAATGACTGGTTTGTATGCGGAATTAATTTCTTGGCATACTTACCCATTCATTCATTGGGAAACCACCCCCAGCAAACACAGACCAGACAGGTGAGTATTACAGGGAAGTCTATAAGTCTATTAGTATTAGGGTTAGGCTGCGGGGAGGGGAAGCTTAGGATTAGGCTGTGGGGAAGGGACCTTAGTATTACGCTGTGGGGAGGGGAATCTTATGCTTAGGCTGTGGAGAGGGGAGTCTTAGGGTCAGGCTGTGGGGAGAAATGGGTTAGGGTTGGGGTAAATGTTGGTGTAGGATAAATACTCTCCATTCCCCGACGCATCTTTATCCTTCGTATGATTGATTGCTTCTCCTTGGCGAGGCAGATGCAAGTGATTTCCCAGCCAGTTCGAAAGAGTTTGGTATAAAACGGCCCCTTTCGAAAATGGGGCGTTCTAACCGGAGACCCATAGACCTTATTTGACCCTGACATATAGTTTAAGATTTGGGATATCTTTATATTTATCCCAAGCTTAACATTTTCTACTGTGTCATCCTCTATCAGCGATTCCTTTATCAACTACACTTTCAGTGAAAAGTCTTTTTTTCGGCTTCTCACAGATTTCCCATATATTGCACAAAACTTCTTTATACGATCCATCTAAAACCATCCAAAGGTACAGCACAACAATTCCATTGGTGGTTAGGAAAACACAGTTTTTTTTCACAATAACTAATAATAATAATAAAAAATATATTTCTCTTTTTAGCTTTTTTTCTCCTTGAAGTTGTTGGGAATATAATTGCAAACACACACAACCCAAAACAGAAAACACAACTAAAACTAAAATCCAGAGCAATAAATTATGTTTGGAACATTGGGGTAGATCCAGAACTACGTGTGCTGTACGTTTATTCGCGGAGCGTATTTTCGGGCACGTAAGTTCGCTACACTCCCCTCGGCACACCCCTTGCACGGACGTATTTTGTCAAGATACGCTTCCCAAACCCTACCTTAACTTTTCCAAACGTAACA
>WWET01003589.1:112995-124162 GCA_011038615.1 Limnodynastes dumerilii
GGCGTAAGGAAGGGGCCATACGCCCGCACAGGGGGAGTGTCGGGGAAAGTGAACGCCGATACGCTGTGCTTTAGTAAGCACAGCGCATCGGTGTAGGTCTGGATCAGGCCCAATGTCTACGCACGGTAAGATAAGGTAGCCCTTGGCACTTTTAAGTGGGGGCTGTCTGCACCTCACTTACTCTTAAGTGTGAATCAGGGCCGGAATGTTATCGGTGGGCATTCAGATTATCAGAACAGCAAGCTACCCCCCTCTCCTCGGCCCTGTCTCCTCTCGCTCCCCCAGAAGAGAGACGATCAGTTAACCCTGAAGATATGAAACCATGCAAAAAATAGAAAAAGAATGGCACAGAGCAGGTTTCATCCAGGGTCCAGGTTTACGAGACTAGAGTACGACAGAGTGTTGTCTGCAACCAAGATAATTCGCCTCCCAGTCTGAATAGAACGTGCAATTTGCAAGACACGATTAGCAAGATCTAGTTCAGCAAACAAGCGTTTATCCCGCACATCTCCTAACACAAAATGCGCACACGGCGTGTCTGGAGTGACGGCACTGGATAAACACGTCCTGTAATGCTTTTCTAGCGAGTCGTTGTGCAGTTTATAAGAGGGGAAATTTATTGCGCTTCTGCTATACGGCCAGCAGATACTAACCTTGCAGGAGAGAAGTGGCCACGGGCACGGTCTCAGGGACGCCGTCTCTGCTATAGATCGTCTGCTGAAATTCTGGGGTGCAATCATTTATGTCTGTAATCACCACCACAACCTGCAAGACATTTCCATTAAACACATAAGAGCTCCAGCAGAGTGCAATAAAATGGACACTAATATCTTGATATAAAAATGATTCAGTGTGCATCCGCCTCTCGCGCACAGAGTCATAAAAATCTCCTTTCACACATCAGCATTATGCTCGGGTCATAAACTTTTCCTTTTATACATGTACAGAACATACCAACGGGTGCATCCAGGTCACTTCTGGCCAACAGAACGGCTCTATCAATCGATCTTTGTTAACCATATGAAGCCTGGATTACACAGGTCTAGAAACAGAGGCATGATCATGTGACCACAGCATTGATCTGATCAGTCAGGCAGACCAGGCTGCAGCCTAAGGGAAACAACATTTAGGGGCACCTGCTACAGAGGACCGGAGCTTGGTGCAGAGGGGAGAGAAGATAAACCCTATTGAAGTGTGATATTCAGGTGTGTCTGTCGTGCGCCGTGTGGCTTTCAGGTGCTCTCAACAACGGATTTGTTGCAGATGAATGTGAAAGCAGACTTTAAATTAAGGAGTTAGTTTGTGCCCACCACGCCAGGCATCAAAGGCAAGTGTAACCAGTGGCAGATCTACTATAATATTAATCAAGCTTAAGCTTCGAAGCCCCTAATCCCAGGACCCAGAAGCAACTTTTTTTTAATCCTTTTTATTTTTTTTAGAGTGAATTTTTAACAAAATCAATGGAGTTTTTCTAAGTGTATGTAATTAAAATAAGGTTATTTTAGAAATAGATTCATAAACCAATGGATTCAAGTACTTCAAGCCTGGCCAACCTGTGACTCTCCAGGTGTGGACAAACTACGAGTCCCAGCATGCTTTAACTGCACTGACAAAGCATGCTGGGAGTTGTAGTTTCTCCACACCTGGAGAGCCACAGGTTGGCCAGGCCTGAGGTACTTAATACTGACCTTAGAATATGCTCTATGCAGTCGTAGGCTCACTGTGTGGCCCAATTCCCGCCCTGTATGCTTCAATCTGGGCCTCAAGGTTCTTGCAAGGGCAGCAAGGCCCTTTTGGACCTTGTTGGATTTTACCCTATTGTTGCTGGTGGTGAAGGGGCCTCCTTAACAGCTCAAGCATCAGGGCCACAAAAATAACAAAATACCATTCCAACAGTGTGGCGGGTCAACTCGCCATGGGTACAGCACGCACAGATGGTGGAGGGGGGTGAGGAATTTAATTCGTACAGTAAGGGCGTGGCTAAGTCTTTACATACGATCCTTGATTATGCCTTATGCACAAGTGAAGGTAGGGATCAGAGCATGGAAGCTCTGCATGTGCAAGTGATGTATATGGGGAGGCCATTACCCTCAGATGCGCAGAATCTAGGATCGCACAGTGTATGTAATTCTCTGCACAGTGTGTTCTTGGGTCTGGTTCCGGCCCAATGATACTATCTGGGAAAAGGTTCCATACTAGACATAATGGACCATATTGATGCTCTGCCCCGTGTGGATAGAACCTCTAATGCATTGAATATACACGAGGTAAGGCTCTGGCTAATGCCTTACGTACAATTCAGCATTCCACACGGGAGGGTTTCCAGGGGAAGACTTACGGTGGATCCACAATCACCACCTAGAAGAGCAAAGGGAGTGCCCAGGGGGGAATGTCCTGCTCTCCTACACCCAGGGTTGTGAATCATAAATTCCACCAAATAAGGAGAAAGCGCGAATCACATCCAATGTTTTTATTTTTTTGATGAAAACATTCCATAGAGTGAAGTGTGATCGCCAAAACACAGCCGAGACAAACATGACCGCCGTCTACATAGCAGCAGAGAAATGGACAATTCAGATTGTAAGCTTCAATCTATGGGAATTGAATTGAATGAATGAATGGGAAGAGGATGTGAATGGGCATTTAATGAATGATAATTGAATGAATGGGAAGAGGATGTGAATGGGAAGAGGATGTGAATGGGAAGAGGATGTGAATGGGAATTGAATGAATGAATGAGAATTGAATGAATGGGAAGAGGATGTGGAATGGGAAAAAAGGAAGGTGAATTGGAAAAAAGGATGTGACCGATTCCATATAATGTGTGATATGAGAGAAGAAACAATATAAATACTGAGGGCCGTATTCAGAGAACCGTATTCGCAGCGAGTCCTGTGCGTATTTTTAGGTTCGTTTCAACTCTGCATGCGTAGTAACTTTATTTGCGGAGCTCACGTAGACTATACATACAGAAGTGCCTCCCGAACGGACATGTGAATCGTACGTGGGTAAATACACATGGATCTCCCACGTTAAAATATGCAAGTGAGAATTTAAATAAAAATGGGCGGGGGGAGGCATTTTAATGAAGGCGTGTGGGCGCGGTTAGTTAGATACGCACGTACGGGACAGCTGGACGCACGCAAATTACCACGGAAAGATAAGGCAGGTCCAGACACTCGTAAGTCACAGAAAACCCGTCCGTGTGAGGGGAGTGTCAGGGGTGTGAGGGGAGTGTTAGGGGTGTGGCCTTGCTGCGTCCGTGCGAATAATTGCGTACTTTTTTCGGACGGTTCTCTGAATTTGGCCCTGAATCCTTATTTCATTATTGTTGGAAGTGAACATTTACCTCCGCGGTGCTGTTAAGTGCCTTAAGATCCTCCCTTGCTGCAACCAGTAACAGAAATTGATTCGGTTCAGTCTCAAAATCCACATTCTGGGTCAGAGAGATCTCCCCGCTCACAGGGTGAACATGGAATACATTGTAGGGGTTGGTGACCAGACTGTAGCTTATCGATCGGTTCTGATGAGATATGGCTGAAACGGTCAGGAGTCTAGAACAAGGAACATGAGCTTAGATGTAATGGAAAAGGAACTCTGTCTGCAGAACTTGTCAATTATTAATCCATATTGTTAGTAGTGACAACCAAGATACTTAATAGAAGTTTAATACAGTTATTTTTACATATTTAAATAAGGTGCAAAACCATGTTGAATTGCAGGAGAGGAAAATGTCACCTGCTGGAAACAATATAAGAGCTGAGAGATGATATTTCCCAGCCCAAGTCTCAATACCAGTATAAAAGTAAAGCTGGTCAGTATCTGCATGCAATAAGCAAAAGCCAAGTATTCTCAATGCATAGCAGAAATACACCTCAGATTTATCCAGGTGTAACTTTACACCTATTTCCTAAACTACAAATCAGAACACCTATATTCAAGCAAACCTGTGTATCCTGCACAGTGTAGGATCAGTGTAATGAGTACACCTGTGTATCCTGCACAGTGTAGGATCAGTGTAATGAGTACACCTGTGTCCTGTACAGTGTATCAGTCAGTAATGAGTACACCTGTGTATCCTGTACAGTGTATCAGTCAGTAATGAGTACACCTGTGTGTCCTGTATAGTGTAAGATCAGTGTAATGAGTACACCTGCGTATCATGTACATTGCATTAGGACTCCTGTGGATTGGATATTGAATCTATAGAACATAATGGACTTACGCCTGAGATGCCGGGGTATCCTCTGGAACATACACCACATATGAAGTGTTTTTAAACTGTGGAGGTCTTTCACCAGCAATTACAGACACTGTAACCGGGAGACTCCTCTCCCCATGTTTATCCGCTGCTTGCACCGTGAGCAGGTACTCTGTGCTCTCTTCCAGGTGCTGCCCTGAGGTTTGTATCCAGCCTGTGCTTCTGTCCACCATGAACCTGCCTCCTCCACCTGCATCAACCATGTAAATATCACTCAGTCAATGAATGTGACTCCATAAAAAACAACACAATACTGGAAATAATAAACCACAACAAAATAATATAAAGCAAAAATAATGAAGTGAAACAGCACATAGATCGTTAGCCAACACGGTGAATAAACAATAAATATCTAAAACTTTAAGCACATAATCCAACCTAAAGTTTAAAAATGATGTCCTGCAGATTACATAATGGGGATTCATAATGGGGATTCTATTTACCTTCCAGTAGGTAATACTCCACTTCTCCATTGACGCCTATGTCTTTATCCGTGGCCTCCAACTTGTACACATATGTCCCAGCCACGGCCGAAGAAGACACAGCCGCCAAGAACGGGCTTGGCTGCATTGTCCACTGTGGAGACTCATCGTTAACGTCTGTGATTGTGATCTGTAAGTGCACAAGGAACCAAATCTTCCCTGCAATAAAACAGAAACATGGTCTCACAGGACTGGTGCCTGGTCACTGGACACGCTGGACAAAACATTAGCCCTTCACCCACCCCCCACCCCTCCCTTTTCTCCCAGTCACCCTCAGCATTGCTTGAACTGGCACCCTTAACCTTCCTAGTGGTAGCACCGTTCCCTATGCAACATCATATCACCACAGAGAAAGGGCTATTAAAGGGTCTAGTTGAACTCTGAAAATGAAGTCTGATAACCAGGGACAGCTGTGGTCATCTGGTACTACCCCCAGGTGCCAACCTGTGCCCACATCACAAACAAGCTTGTCGGTATAATAACTCAGATCATGGGTCCGGATCCAAAATGAATATTGGACAGCTTATTAATCCAAACTGCGTGCGCAAATCTGGTGCCGCAAGCTCACCGCGTATGCGTGACAGATGGAATGACGGATTAGAACTCTGAACATACAGAACCGATTTCCGTGCGCTCAGCGATCTGTATGTCAGCCTTTCATATGAGCGAACATTTGCAGTGTGAGCGGAGAGAGGCATTTAAACTGTACATCACGGGCTGGGTTAGGCACTTCCGTAACCTAGCGTTGCCTATGGAGAAGTTAAGGTAGGGTTATGGGCATGTAAGTCACCTATATTCCACACACAAGACAGCAGCGTAACGGGAGTGCACTGGCCTCTTGCGTGCAGACTTCAAAAGTAGGCCTGTCCTACCCCAGTCTATAAGTCTCCTGCCACCTCCATCCCTAACAGCTTCATAGGAACCACTACCCTAATCAGAAAGACACGATCAGTAAACCAGTGGGAGTCCCTGGCGAGAATGCTGCCTTTTAGAAGTAGAGATGGCCGAAAAACGGTTATAGGCAGGTATTCTCGATTTCTTTATTTCAGAATGGGCGAGTATGCCGATCGTCATACCCACCTATTCATTTTTGTAAGTGCTTACCATCAGACCCATCGGATAAGCCGCACACACCAATGGAGGGGTGGTGTCCAGGCAGGTTTAGGGGTAGGGGGAGGGTTAGGGTTAGGCTGTGGGGAAGGGAGGGTTAGGTTTGGGGTCATGGAAGAGGAAGGAAGGGTTAGGGTTAGGCTGTGGGGAAGGGAGGGTTAGGATTAGGGTCATGGAAGAGGAAGGAAGGGTTAGGGTTAGGCTGCGGGGAAGGGAGGGTTAGGGTTGGGGTCATAGAAGGGGAGTCTTAGTGTTAAACTGCAGGAAAGGGAGGGTTAGGGTCAGGCTGTGGGGAAGGAAGGGTTAGGGTAATGGAAGGGGAAGGTTAGAATAAGGATTAGGGAAAGGGTTGGAGTTAGATTACATCAGAGTTGCCGACTTAATAGCTTCGGAGGGAAGCCATAGATGCCTGCAGGGGGCGTGGCTTAATGATGTGATTTGTATTTCAGGAGTCTCCCGGGTATTACGGGAGAGTCGGTAACCCTGGATTACATACTTACCCTTCAGAGCATCATGTTCGGTGCTTCAGGGATCGATTGCTTTGCCTCTTCAAAGGCAGAAGCAATTGATTTCCCAGCCAGGTCGGAATTGGCTGGGAGAAAGCGGCCTTTTCGAAGTAGGGCCGTTCTCAGTGGGGACCCACACCCTATAAGCACACAGCCTGTATAATGTAGGGACATAACTTGCACCTGAAAGCTACTGTTGGCCCGTGCACAGTATTGCACACTTACTCACTCTGGTTTCAAATTCCACCCCTGCAGCTACCTAAGGCTCAACCAATATCACGACTTTAGCAATGACGATGTGTCCACGCATGACAGACAGTCTGGACGGGCTTCCATAAATATACAAATAGCGGAGAATACAGACACAGTCCTTCGTGAATTTAAACATGGAATGATCTCATCATCTCCCATCAAAGTGACAGGATTCCTTTCACATTTTTGATTTAACAAAATTATTATTTTTTTTTCTAAACAGAGGACTGACGGCCTTGGTGGAAGGGACGTTATAGCGAACACTCAAAGCTGACAGTCGTGTATTAAAAATACCGTACTTGAACAGACAGGCCTCTAAGATTCCTGACAAGTACTAAACACCCCGTCCTCATCCTCCATTATTATGATTATGGAAGTGCGTGTGAGGAGAGGAGACATTGCTTGGCATTTTGGGGTCATTCTATCCGTGGACCATAAAATTAGAGCTCGTATATATTGCAGAACATTTTGGGGTCTGTATACGGGAGCCGGATGCATGGAATGTTTTCTTGTTTTATCAGTGTAAGGAAGCATTCTTCATGTAAGGTCATCAAAGCACAAACCCATTTAGTTTTTAGGTTTTTTTTTCTTAAGAATGTATAATTTTTCTAAGCTTACATCATACAAATTTTTATCTCCTTTTCAAAAGCTCCCCGGTAAGCAAACAGTACCAACAATGGATTGGGATCCTAAGATGGTCCTTGAAAAAAAATCACGTGGGCTTGACCCAATTGGGGCTAACACAAAAATCGACAGGGTTGGCACATCATAATCACCAGCCACATTAGTGGTAGGTAAGGCAAACACAACACCCAATATTATGTGGAGCTATAATAGCACTGGCTAATCCCAATAAGACATAGGTCTAGATCCAGAATTAATAACGACAGACGATTTCCGCACGTTGGGACGTGACAGCCCTCAGTAGCAGGGGCATGTTAAGAAGTGAGGGGGCCCGTGTGCAGGATTTGCACATGGGTTCCCCACCCCCCTTACCTGAGACAGGACTGTCCAGATTTGCGGGCCGAAAAGGGGGCGGGGCTTACCGGCTCTATAAGCCCCACTCCTTTTTCGCCCCGTGAATCGAGACAGTCCCACCGCAGGGGAAGGGGGACTAATCTGGCATCTATTTCTTCCCTCCGGATGATCTTAGAGGGAAGAAATAGATGCTGAATGCCCCCCCCCTTCCCCTGCCAACCCTGGGTGCAGGATGAATGCCACAGGGCCCCCTGTTCTGAGGGCCCTGTGTGCACTGCACACCCTGCACCCATTATAGATACGCCTATGCTCAGTAGGTTAGATTATAAGCAGTGTATGCGCGGGGGGGGGGCATTTAGGTTAGTTGGAGAGTGTGGCCTGGGTTAGGCACTTCTGTATGTTAAAGCATTGTGCATGCACAGCGATACGTGCAGAATAGTTAGGATAGAGTTTTGGACACGCAAGAGAGGAGTGCCATCGGCGTTCACTAGCCTCTTGGGTGCGGACCCAGGCAACTCTAAATTCGGAAAGCGGAAATCGCACTTAAGTCTGGATCAGGTCCATAGTGTTGTCAAAATAATAAATGTAATCACCTGAAAATGTAATAAAAACAGGTGTAGTGGCTATCAATCAATGCAGCCAGCATCCTAGTGATTGCCATTCAATACAGACAGCATTCTAATGACCGCCACCCAATACAGACAGCATCCTAGTGACCACTACACAATACAAACAGCATCCTAGTGACCGCTACACAATACAGACAGCATTCTAATGACCGCCACCCAATACAAACAACATCCTAGTGACCGCTACACAATTCAAACAGCATCCTAGTGACCACTATACAATGCAGCAAGCACCCTAGTGATTGCCATTCAATACAGACAGCATTCTAGTGACCACTACACAATACAGACAACATTCTAGTAACCGCTACACAATACAAACAGCATCCTAGTGACCGCTACACAATACAGACAGCATTCTAGTGACCGCTACATAATACAGCTAGATTCCTAGTGACCGCTACACAATACAGACAGCATCCTAGTGACCGCTACACAATACAGACAGCATCCTAGTGATTGCCACCCAATACAGACAGCATTCTAATGACCGCCACCCAATACAGACAGCATTCTAATGACCGCTATACAATACAGACAGCATTCTAGTGACCAAAATACAACAGTCCGCATCCTAGTGACCGCCACACAATACAGCCAGCATCCTAGAGATTGCCACACAATACAGACAGCATCCTACTGATGGCCACACAGTACAGCCAAAATCCTAGCGAACACTACACAATACATAAAGCATCCTAGTGACCAAAATACAACACAGTCAACATCCTAGTGACCAAAATACAACACAGCCAAATTCCTAGTGACCTGACCACAACACAGTCAACATCCTAGTGACCAAAATACAACACAGTCAACATCCTAGTGACCAAAATACAACACAGTCAACATCCTAGTGACCAAAATACAACACAGTCAACATCCTAGTGACCAAAATACAACACAGTCAACATCCTAGTGACCAAAAATATATATATTAAGCTGTTCGCCACTTACAAGGCTTCTCTGCTGATTAGTAACTGCATTGCATATTTGCCACCTGATATATTATTGGCAACTTTAAAGAGTGAGATGGAGACTATATTGGGGAGTTTAGTGCCCATTGATTGATTTGAAGCAGACATTTGGTATAAGAATAGCCCTACTCCTCATCTGTGCGACTTTGGCATACGGGAAGACTAAACCTGCCAACTTTTGGCTAAGCCACATTCATTCTTGCACCCCATAAGTCAGGTTCAGTTAGAAGGCAGACACCAAGGCTGCACAGTACCATATATTAAAGTTGAGGCAGTCAATGACTTTACCCTTGGGTAGCCATTATGAATTGGATAGTTATATGGCTATGGTGTTAGAAGAATTTACGGCAATATACATTTCTATTAACCCAGATATTCCCCAATATTTATTAGGAGCACTAGTCCCTGGTCTAGTCAAGCGCCCCAGCATCCGAAGATGACTATTGATTGCATACATCTGTATGTTGTTTAGTAAGATGTAAAGGCTTAGTGATCCAGTAATAGTCCATCTCTCCAGAGGAGAAAGGTGTTATTGTGAATTTTCTCCTCTGCAGAATGGATATTGATTGCATTGAATTTCTCTTCGGTACATGCAAGTGTTTTGCACAGAATTGCCATTATGTTTTAACCCTGTTCATTAACCCAGTTACTTGCCAGCCCTCCAGTCATTCCTTCTATTTTTTTTTTTATGCTGGGCTTTGTTATTCATCACTACAATATGACTAGTTGCCATTGTTTACAGTGTGACGTTTATATGTGCCAGATGAGATAGGGAGACATCTTCTAAAGATATCTCGTGTAGACACCCCGGTGGGCACGGACCTCCTGTTGTATCCGCTGAGAGTCTAGATTGATAGATCCAGGGGGACAGCTTTGCAACACCACTTTGTGACTGCAAATTGCAATCAATACCACACAAAGAACATTTGTATTGCTATTCAGAAGCCTTCATTAGCCAGAAAATAATTGTTGTGCTTCAAGGCGTAGTTTCCACCTTTAGAGGACTTACATTTTGCTTGTAATTCCATTTTTAATAGCTTCTTGAGCAGTCAGGAGAGCGGGTTTCTGTAAGAGACATTTCTGATGTGGCCTTGACATTCCAAACAATCTTAGACAACAAATATGTGCATTAACCAAGTGCAACAAAAATGTAATTATTCAGGGTATATAAAAAAAAAATGAAGATTTCATTTTCCTTTTTGGTTCTAGAGATGGAAGTATTAGAGCTCCCAGTATTTACAATCCTGGGAGAGGGACAAAAGAGGACCCACCCAAAGGTCACCCAGCTCCACCCACAAATGGAATATTCACACAGAACTCTGCTCAGTTTAGCCCACAAACTGGAATATTCCTGTAGAACTTTGATTAGCTCCGCCCACAAATTTGAATATTCCCACAGAACTCTGCCCACAAATTTGAATATTCCCGCAGAACTCTGCTCAGCTCCGCCTTCACTCTGCCCACAAATTGGAATATTCCCACAAAACTCTGCCCAGTATCCCATTAAACTTTGCCCCTATTGCTGGTCGAGAACTGGGACACTGCTGCCAATATAGGGAGAATTGGGAGGTATATAGTGTGCATTGCTGGGCTCTGTAGCCAAATGCTGCTCTATCCTTCCATAACCCCACCAGCTCTATACTCAACTATGTGGAGGTACAGCAAGGGAAGTGGGCTTTATTGGGGGGGGGGAGGTTGGAGCATAGACCGAGGCTCCAAAACTATATTTATAATGATTATAATGTCCGATACAAGCACCAATAGCTAGAAACCAAGAACTAAACTTTTAGAGTGATTAAGGTACATGGTTAGTGGCAGCACATATTAGGAGGTTCTCCACTGCCTTTGGTTATAGATGAAGAAGGAGAGAGTACAGGTTACTAAGGCCCATGTCTGTCTAGAGGGCTCTAGTCTGCTCCGAAGGACAATACCAGACTTACAATACCAAGTGCAAGGGTTTTGATGTTGGATT
>WWET01003589.1:133782-144346 GCA_011038615.1 Limnodynastes dumerilii
ACATTGGGCCTGATCCAGAGCAACGCTCGCAAGCGAGCGTACGACGAGCGTATGCGAATTTTCGGCTAAAAATTCGCAATGCGCATGCCCAGTATGACAGCTTCCGGTCGCCCGAGCGTCATGAGCGAATAGCGGGCGTATCGTTAGCGTATTTTTCGCTCGCCGGGCGTATTTTTTTTACGATGGTCGGCTGGGCGCCCGTTTTACTACTGGGAGGCGGGGGTAGCCATTTAAATTGTACAGTATGGGCGTGCTAAGCGTATTTTCTCAGCGTATTCTCTGCGAATTTTCGTACGGCCGACGGTCGTACCCAGTGTAGGGTATAGCCGCCGTAAGCAGGAACTTTACTATGGGAGTGCTGGGGGCGTGTAGGTTGATACGACGGGCGTACGTTCGCATTCGCCCGTCGTTGCGAATTTTCGTAGCGCTGGATCAGGCCCCATGGCCCCAACGCATCAGGCCCAGTAGTCCAACTGTCACTGTCTCCAACCCTAAAGGTATTTTTCAGCCTCTGCCGCAAACCGTTATATATTATTTAGAATGTAATTCTACGTGAGCTGCAGCGGAGGATGAAAATACCTTTTCCGGACAGCAAGGCTGCTCCTCCCCCTCACAGGTGTTTGTGCGACGGTGTGCCTGTTAACAGCATGACGCTGACGTGATCTTCACGTCAGCACTGACTTACAGAAGGCGCGCCACTGTGGGAGAGACAAAAGGACCAAGAAGTCGAGGTCAGGAGTCAGGACAGTCACAGGACAGATAAGAGCATCATGTTTTTTGATTTGGCATATTTGGCAGACCTGGACAATAACACAAAAGGGGCACAAAGAAATGATGGGCACTAGAGGGGGGGGGGGCAGATGGCAGACCTGGACAATAACACAGAGGGGGTATAAAGAAATTATGGGCACAGGAGGGGAGGGGGGCAGATGGTAGACCTGGACAATAACACAGAGGGAGCATAAATGGGATTGGGTGGGTAGAATCCCCTGTGCATTGCTTTGCCCAGGGCCTACAATTCTGTTAAGACGCCCCTGAGAGTGGGATGAGCTTCATTTAGTTTTTATTTTTGTTTACTATTTTCATTTTCTTATTAATGAAGTTGCAAATTTGGTTGGTTGGGGTTTTGTGTAATGTAATAAATGGATATACACTCAGCTGTATTAGAAATATATATCCTACAGTAATTCTCCAGTATATATATATATATATATATATGTCCCCTATCTATCTGAGATGTATATATATATATATATATATATATGTCCCCTATCTATCTGAGATGTATATATATATGTCCCCTATCTATCTGAGATGTATATATATATATATGACCCCTATCTATCTGAGATGTGTATATATATATGTCCCCAATCTATCTGATATGTATATATATATATATATATATATATATATATATATGACACCAAGATGCTCTTTCTATTGTTCTGCAATGCTCTTTGTCTTGTGTATAGTTGTAGCAAGAATATTTTGTGTTTTGCAAATGATTCGATAAAATGTTTTTTTTTTTTGCATTGTACTGATATCACTCTCTGTAAATTGGACACTAATCCATCTGTGTTATATCTCTGTATTATAAATCATATGTCAAACTCTCCAAACTCTATTGAAGATGAAACACTAGAATTGTTGATGTATATCATTAGAATGACCTCCATATTCTATTTAAATAACTAGAATTGTATCTGCATTGTATAGTGATCACTAGAATGTGCTCTGTATAGTATCTTGGCATCTAGATTGCTCTCTGTATTGTGTAGAGGGTAATGAGGTGGAAAATATAGTATACAGAGATTGGTCACTGAGTTTCTCTTTCTACACAGAGATGAGCACTGCAATCCTTCTATAGCTACTGTGAGGAGCACTGATACACAGGGTAATGCTGCTGAGGCTGTTATACACATAGGTGATCACTGAGCTTCTCCTTCTATAGCTACTGTGAGGAGCACTGCTACACAGGGCAATGCTGCTGAGGCTGTTATACACACATAGGTGATCACTGAGCTTCTCTTGCTATAGTTACTGTGAGGAGCACTGCTACACAGGGCAATGCTGCTGAGGCTGTTATACACATAAGTAATCACTGAGTTTCTCCTATAGATACTGAGGAGCACTGCTACACAGGGCAATGCTGCTGAGACTGTTATACACATAGGTGATCACTGAGCTTCTCTTGCTATAGTTACTGTGAGGAGCACTGCTACACAGGGCAATGCTGCTGAGGCTGTTATACACACATAGGTGATCACTGAGATTCTCTTGCTATAGTTACTGTGATGAGCACTGCTACACAGGGCAATGCTGCTGAGGCTGTTATACACATAGATGATCACTGAGCTTCTCTTGCTATAGTTACTGTGAGGAGCACTGCTACACAGGGCAATGCTGCTGAGGCTGTTATACACATAGGTGATCACTGAGCTTCTCCTATAGTTACTGTGAGGAGCACTGCTACACAGGGCAATGCTGCTGAGGCTGTTATACACATAGGTGATCACTGAGATTCTCTTGCTATAGTTACTGTGAGGAGCACTGCTACACAGGGTAAGGAGAGGATTTTTCCCACATAGGGCCTGATCCAGACCTATGATAATGAAACACTCTGGTGCGTAGGGTATTTTCACCAGCGTACCTCCGATGCCCTGCCCTTGTTTTAGTTTTGCTGTCTTACACCGAGCACACCCTACCCTAACTTTACTGAGCGTAACCGCAGGCATCCGTAAGCTCCTTGCTTAGTTACGCCCATACTGTACGATTTAAATGCCTCACCCCGCCCTCGGTGCGTATTTATGGATTTCGTATGGCAGGCACGCCCCCTCGAGCGTTGTTACGAGGCTGGCACGCTCAAGGCCCATACGCTCAGAATTTCGTTACATAACATCTTCCCCGTGCATGTACAGTAAGTATAAATGGTCGTTTGTACGCTTACGCAAAGCGTAAAAACACAGCCAAGCGTAGGTCTGGATCAGGCCCACAGAGGGTAAAAATGGACAGCATAAGTTTGATATCTTTAATGCAGTTTCCCCCCATCTCTCACACACACACACACACACACACACGACAGATCATGTCTGGCCATCAGTATACTTGCAATGTCACTATGAGCTAGCACAGGGCTCCTACATACAAGTTAGATCGAGTCTCTGTCAGCCGATGGTGTTTAAGGGAATTCTCCCATCTGTTTCTCTACGGGCTTAGCCGGATCTGGGACCAGCCTACTTATTAATGAGCAGGAACCTTAATTACTCCTAGAGGCTTAAGCGGCTTATGGTGTAATTTGTACCAGTTGTTTTGGTGTGTGATATGCAGCGGGTTTGATGGAGTCCCCTTAAAACAACACAACCCTCAGAAGATACAAATCTAACCGAGCTTATAGACAGGATTAAGACCTGTAACCAAGCAATAAACATCAGCAATACAGAATACAGTTATTAAGATATGAGGTATGTCTATTAAATAATGAGACTGATTAAATAACTCACTTTTATTTATTAGTATTACAAATGTAATGTTTGTCCCCTTCAATATTCTCCCCCTTTGCAGTAATACATCGCTGTAGTCTTGTTTTCCACTGGTGGAAGGCATGGAGCAAATCATTTTCTGTCAGTTGTTTCAACATATCTGCCATTTTCTTCAACTGACTCAAAATGTGTCCCTTTAAGCACCGATTTAACTTTTGGGAAAAGATAAAAGTCACAAGGTGCTAAATCGGACGAATATGGAGGATGTTCAAGTGTAGTAATGTGATTGTTGGTCACAGAAAGTGCTGTGTGAGCATGTGCATTGTCCTGGTGAAGAATGAAACCATTTTTGCACAGTTGCGGACGTTTCTTTCTGACTCTTTCTCTCAGCTTTTTCAAAACTTCCTTGTTATAATAACGCCGGTGACCGTTATAATAACGCCGGTGACTGTTGTGCCTTCTGGAACCCATTCTGCCACATGTTCAAAGTCACTATGTATGCAATTATAATCCGTTCTGACTGCTTTGTTTACTAGGTGGAATCACAGTCTCATTATGTTTCTATAGGGATGGTGTGTGCAATACGGGCTTTTATATGTATACTGTTTGTGTAGAATGGATCATATATGTATAGTGTGTGTGTGTGTGTGTTTGTGTGTATATATATATATATATATATGTCTAGAAAAACATAAGGGTGCAATAAATAACTGTATTTTCAGGCATTCACATAAACTTGTAGCAAATTCACACGTACCAGAAAAAACTCTCAGCCAGAGAACATGGGGATAAAAGCATAAACAGTGCATAAGCCTTCCAGCATAGATCAACCGCACAGTCCTTCTCACCGTCTGCAGACTTGGCGAGGTAGAGCTGGAGGTCCGTCAGCTGGGTTCAGCGCGTGGCGGTGGTTTGCAGGGTCGGAGGAGATCCGCTTCCTGCCCTCTACGCGTTTCGTCTTTGGACACAAGACTTCATCAGGAGACGTGGCTAACTTGGCGTCAGTCTTAGTATTTATAGGCGGTCTCCACAAAAACCATCCAATCACATTTTAATGCAGACTTTTCGATCCAAGCAGCACAACAAGAGTTAAAAGCGCGTCACCGACGCAATATATATATTTATTCACACACTGTAATTCACAGGAATCATTTCACAAAAAAGCTGCCAATTCCTTTTTTATTGTGTCTGATTCAGACCCAAACGCAACTCAAGCTGTGTCCGTTAGCATTCTCCAGGGTGCGTCAGAGAGGGTTGCACGCAGGGGCGTAACTACAGGAGGTGCAGCTGCTACAGTGCCCGGAAGAGAGTTTGCTTCCCCTGCACTGTAAGCAAGCTGTCAGAGGCTGACAGCTTAGAACAGCGCTCAGCGCTCCCTGGATCAGTGCTGAGCGCTGCTTATAAATACATTGCGAACAGCGGCGCTCAGCACTCATCCATTAAGCGCCGAGCGCTGTTTTAAGCTCTCAGCCTCTATCAGGTGGTGGTCCTGCCGGTCCCCGCCTGCTATACTCGCTCGAGTCTGTCAGCTTCCGCCCCTGGTTGGAGGCTCACAGTCACTGTACAGTAAGGGTGTGCTGATCCACCTGATCCAGAGCTGAATGCAGGCGGAGATAAGGACAGTTTTCCACCTCCTATTTCTGACGCTTGCAACATAATTTTATAATCCAAAGTCAATACAAAATAGGTCGCATGAAGAAAGCATTGTGGCAGCACCCAGAATATCACTGAAGAATTCTAACTGTGTCAGGTACGTTACCCATTCCCTTACCCCAACCCTCACCCTAAACGTCAATTGCATCAGCCTAACCTTAACCCTACATGTTCTGCAGCTTAACCCTAACCTTCCACCTTCTAACAGCCTAAGCCTAACCTTCCCCTTTTAACAGCCTATCCTTAACTCTCCCTTTCCCGCAACCTAACCCTAAACTCACCCCTTTTAGCAGCCTAACCTTAACCCTCCCTGTCCCCAAGCCCAACCCTAACCTTCCCGCAATTAAAAATAGGTAAATGTTGAAATAGAGACATGGGGGTAGATCCAGAACTACGTCCGTCTTCCACAGACGGACGTAATTCAATAAACAATAGCTACTGCGGTCTTTTAGATCGCATATACGCAATCTACGTATCGAAACGAATTACATGCGTCTATGGAAGATGGACGTAGTTCTGGTTCCGGCCCATATACCATAATACGTACCATTGGGCTGGATCCAGACTTAAGTAAGTGCTTGAAATGAGTTACTCCTGGGCTAAACCATGTTGATTTCAGGGGGAAAATTGACCACCTGTTAACCCTCTCCTGGGACATAGGGTTAGGTTGCAGGGGAGGAGTGGTGTTATAGGGTTAGGCTACGGGGGAGGAGTGGTGTTATGGGGTTAGGCTACGGGGAGGGAAATCTTAGAGTTAGGCTGCAGGGAAGGGATAGCTAGGGTAAGGATTACGGTTTATGTAACAGTTAGTAATAGATTTATACTCGCCTTTCACTCCAGCGTCTTTGGTCTGCCATGCATTGAATGCTTTGTCTCTTCGACAATCGACAGCAATCGATTTCCCGGCCAGTTTGGCTCTTTTCAAAATAGGGCTGATCTCAGTGGGGACCCACACCTCTAACATGCATAGCAGAGCTGCTGCAGACACAGACATAGGGCTGGATCCAGACTTAATTAAGTGCTTGAAATCAGTTACTCCTGGGCTAAACCATGTTGATTTCAGGGGGAGTCAAGGTAATTGTATTCTTTGCATGCAGGGATATCTTTGAATTGCTTACTGCACACAGATACTGACCAGCGTTACTATCACCCCACAGCCTAACTATAACCCTCCCCTTCCATTACCCTAACCTTAACCCTACCTTCCCCACAGCCTAACTATAACCCTCCCCTTCCATTACCCTAACCTTAACCCTACCTTCCCCACAGCCTAACTATAACCCTCCCCTTCCATTACCCTAACCTTAACCCTACCTTCCCCACAGCCTAACTATAACCCTCCCCTTCCATTACCCTAACCTTAACCCTACCTTCCCCACAGCCTAACTATAACCCTCCCCTTCCATTACCCTAACCTTAACCCTACCTTCCCCACAGCCTAACTATAACCCTCCCCTTCCATTACCCTAACCTTAACCCTACCTTCCCCACAGCCTAACTATAACCCTCCCCTTCCATTACCCTAACCTTAACCCTACCTTCCCCACAGCCTAACTATAACCCTCCCCTTCCATTACCCTAACCTTAACCCTACCTTCCCCACAGCCTAACTATAACCCTCCCCTTCCATTACCCTAACCTTAACCCTACCTTCCCCACAGCCTAACTATAACCCTCCCCTTCCATTACCCTAACCTTAACCCTACCTTCCCCACAGCCTAACTATAACCCTCCCCTTCCATTACCCTAACCTTAACCCTACCTTCCCCACAGCCTAACTATAACCCTCCCCTTCCATTACCCTAACCTTAACCCTACCTTCCCCACAGCCTAACTATAACCCTCCCCTTCCATTACCCTAACCTTAACCCTACCTTCCCCACAGCCTAACTATAACCCTCCCCTTCCATTACCCTAACCTTAACCCTACCTTCCCCACAGCCTAACTATAACCCTCCCCTTCCATTACCCTAACCTTAACCCTACCTTCCCCACAGCCTAACTATAACCCTCCCCTTCCATTACCCTAACCTTAACCCTACCTTCCCCACAGCCTAACTATAACCCTCCCCTTCCATTACCCTAACCTTAACCCTACCTTCCCCACAGCCTAACTATAACCCTCCCCTTCCATTACCCTAACCTTAACCCTACCTTCCCCACAGCCTAACTATAACCCTCCCCTTCCATTACCCTAACCTTAACCCTACCTTCCCCACAGCCTAACTATAACCCTCCCCTTCCATTACCCTAACCTTAACCCTACCTTCCCCACAGCCTAACTATAACCCTCCCCTTCCATTACCCTAACCTTAACCCTACCTTCCCCACAGCCTAACTATAACCCTCCCCTTCCATTACCCTAACCTTAACCCTACCTTCCCCACAGCCTAACTATAACCCTCCCCTTCCATTACCCTAACCTTAACCCTACCTTCCCCACAGCCTAACTATAACCCTCCCCTTCCATTACCCTAACCTTAACCCTACCTTCCCCACAGCCTAACTATAACCCTCCCCTTCCATTACCCTAACCTTAACCCTACCTTCCCCACAGCCTAACTATAACCCTCCCCTTCCATTACCCTAACCTTAACCCTACCTTCCCCACAGCCTAACCCTCCCCTTCCATTACCCTAACCTTAACCCTCCCTTCCCCACAGCCTAACCGTCCCCTTCCCCACAGCCTAACCTTAACCATACCTTCCCCACAGCCTAACTCTAACCCTCCCTTTCCATTACCCTAACTTTGACCCTACCTTCCCCACAGCCTAACTCTAACCCTTCCCTTCCATTACCCTAACATTAACCCTCCCTTCCCCACAGCCTAACCCTAACCCCCTCTTCCATTACCTAAACCTTAACCCTCCCTTCCCCACAGCGTAACAAAAGACTCCCCTCCCATGACCCTAACCCTCCCTTCCCCAGAGCCTAACCTTAAAACTCACCTCTCCGGTGTGGTCTGCGGCGGGTGCAACAGGTCAGCGGCTTCCGAAAATGAATAGGTAAGTATGGTGGCATAATTACCCATTCTAAGAAAACGCAGTTTTTGGCTGTCTATTTCTAAAGCAGTATTTGCACCGGGGTCACCACTGTAGCTGTACATCTTTGTTGCTAAAAATTGCAGTCACAGACGAGATTATGCCCCCGCTTTTACTTAAAAATTGTGGCTCATTTACTTGGATCGTGCCCCCTATCGTTTTCCCCTTCCTCAAAACTGATTTAAACGATGACCTCTTGCGTGTCCTATTACTACAGCTCCCGTCTGACATTTCCAAATCTTTGGATCAGACTGATGAAATTGAGTTTAGCGCCTGTATAATTCATGACTTTCTAATATTTCTCTGATGTTCATAAATCAGTCTCTTTAAAGGGCATATTCTGTCTGCGTATTGAATATTACATGGGCAGAAGATCCGATAAAGCCCACGTTACAAGATTGACTTTGTCAATTCATATTTTATTTGTTGCGCTGAGTTTTAGATTCTGTGCAGGTGAAATGGGTAAAATATTTACTCTTTTCTAAACAATATTGGCTTTAGTCTATTTTTTCCTGTATAGGTTTGATATATTATTGGATAAATAGCATTCTTCACTTTTCCTTGTCATTATTTATTTCCATTTTTAGATCTATATATAGGTTGTGGTCATACAGTTTCCTGACCAATGATCATTTTTAATAAATACACACTACAAACAAAATTTTCTTTGCAAGTACAAAAGTATCTGAAAAGGCTCCATCAGCCTGGGGCTCTGAACCTAGCAGTCTGGGCCCTTAAGCCCACCAGCCACCAACCTTAGAGTCTCTCAGTCGAGTCTGCCAGTCACCAGTCTAAGTAATTGAGCCCACCAGCCACCAACTTTTACTCCCAGTAGGGTCTGCCAGTCACCAGCCTAGGCAATTAAGCCCACAAGCCTTTTTGCCTCATAAGACAGCACCAGTCACCAGCCTAGGTACTTGAGGCCACCAGCCTTTGCCCCCCCCCCAGTGGAGGTTGCTAGTCAACCAAACAGAGGCTGCCAGCCACCAGCTTGGAAGCCCTGATCCAAGCCTGCCACCCATCAGCGTAGGGCCTCTGATTCAATTCTTCTAGCCACCAGTCTGTGACCCCTGATTCAAGCATGCAAGCAGCCCTAACAGAGGCCGCCAGCCTGGAACTACTGAACTGCCACCAGCCAACCAACTTTGGCCCCCAAGTAGAGTACACCAGTCAAATGCCTGGGGCTCCTAAGTCAAGTCTGCCATTCACCAACCTGAGGTACGTGTTCCAAACCCACCAGCCACCAACCTAGGCCTAATATCAGGCACCAGCCAAGCATGTCAGCCACCACCAGCCCAAAAATCAAGCTACCAATCATTAATGCCCCAGCCACTGCCATAAACACCGAATTTACCAGCCAGTAAAATAAACCCTCCAGTGCTTCTTACTAGGCTATGTATTACATTTGCCTTGTATATTAAACCATAATCTATATCTTTAGCAGCAGATGGTGAAGCTATTCCTCTAAGTGCACAGTGGATAATGCATGTAACATATCCGCAATATTCATTTTTACCAGCGCCTCGTTCTATATCACCGGCTCAATCCTCAAACTTCTGCAACACATTATATGAATCTTAGACAATTGGCAACAGATTGTCTCCGAAATAAGAGATCATTCATAATGTGCAAGATACTGATTATCATTGCTAGCAAGGACATAAAAATAATTTTAACGATTACGCTATGCAAATAAAGACGGGAAGCTGAGAGTGAGACGAATCCAGCATCCCTAAGGCCTCATTGCCGAAAAGTGACTTTTATTACTAGAGGGACACTTTAATGCAAATGTACATCCATTAATACTAATCTGAGTGAAAGCACAGGATGTACTGTTCTTCGCTTTGTGTCCTGGAAATAACCGTATACATTGTATTTCCATTAAACCGGTCCAGTCTTGTGTAACCACTTCCACATTCAGGAATAATTTAATAGCAATTTTTACGTCGGTGTTGGACAAAATATTAAAATCAGAGACAAGTAAATTAAGGAAGAGATAGTGATCCGGATTCACAGTGATGTCGTTTTCGTCTTGTGTACGTTGTTTTAAGAACTGAGCTACTATGCATGCGTACCATTTCTGTACGTAGAGGGCCTGATTCAGAGATACGATTTCCACGGCACTTAGGAGCGTATATTTAAGATCCTAGAAAATTCGCAAAACTGCGCATGCGTAGTAATAGTGCAACGACATCTACGTAGCGGTTAGGAGCGTAAATTCGCTAAGAGCGTAAGTTTGAATCGCACGCAAGCACTTAAGATCTTAAGTGCAGCGAATTTTTAAGATCTTAAGGATTTGCATGGAAAGGGGCGGGGGGAGGCAGGGAAATGAGGGAAAGTGGGCGCGGGCTGACACTTAGGATCTTAAATGAACGCTACCACGTCACT
>WWET01003589.1:151504-169109 GCA_011038615.1 Limnodynastes dumerilii
AGATTCTTAAGTGTGAATCAGGTCCTTAATTTCAAGCTCCTTCTTAAGTCTGAATCAGGCCCAGTATGTTTTATAAAAAATACATAAAATAAATAAATACATAAAAATTGGGCAGACTGCATGGGTCATGTAGCCTTAATCTGCCATTACATTCTATGCTGAATTTGGGCTTAAAGTTAAGGTGCTTATTATGATGTACAAGTTTGTTTTTGACACAAATGGAGCCATGGGTGATGATATATACTAATGTCAAGGCTTCGTATTACAGCCTGCATATTCTATTGTGGGAACATCTCAAGACTTGTGGGAAGTTCAGAAAGTACGTCTATATAAACTGAAAGGGTTTATACATTAGTCTATTCTATAATGACAACAAAGATTAAGCTGCTGTAAATATAAAAAAAAAAAGTGAGCACATGGTGTCAGTGACCTGCAAAATACCCTGACTTCACTTCCTAAAGAGGAAGTTATATAATCTGCTAGAGCTGAGCTGTGATTAAATTACCTGGATTTCCTGGTTGTGTTTCCAGCGATGTAATGAGAGCACAGGCATAAAAGCAGATAAAGAAGCAGTTAGTATTATGCAACGGAGACAGCATCAACATCACCAAAAACCGTGATACAGAAATGGAGGTCAGGCCTGGGCAACTGCTGTGAGAACTACAACTCCCATCATGCACTGCCAGGTGTCAGCCATGCCTATGCCGTTAATACATGCTGGGGATTCGTAGTTTCCCATCTGGAGAGCCACAGATTGGTCAAGCCTGCCATAGGTGCTTAGGGTAAAGGGTCATCCATAACACAATATCACAAACCTATAAAGTAAGGCCTACTGTGGGTCCATCGCTTACACTCAAAATTACAATGGGAACCAAAATCATACAAGTTTTTACATGCGTGTTAAGTTGAGAATCTATGCACTATAAGAAATATAAATGCATATCGGCCCCCGTCTATATTAAATGAAGGTTCACTTTGCAGAAAGAACACTGAACCAGATCCAGAATTGCGCTAAAAGCCTATTTACGTATTTTGAATGCATAAGTACTATGTGCTGGTGTCCACATGGTAACGTATCAGAACTCACAACGAATGAGCACTTATGAACGATCCTTTATTAACACACACACACCATTTTACATGGTGCTCAGGCGTAAAACACAATACGTGCCAGGGGAATGTACTACCCTCACACATTACAGATAGAATAGTATAGTATAGTATGTTACTGGTAATGGCAGTGTTGCTACACATTCTCTATCCTGTGTGTATGTTACAGATAGTATAGTATAGTATAGTATAGTATAGTATAGTGTGTTACTGGTAATGGCAGTGTTGCTGGACATTCTCTATCCTGTGTGTATGTTATAGATAGAATGGTGTAGTCTGTTACTGGTAATGGCAGTGTTGCTGGGACATTCTCTATCCTGTGTGTGTTACAGATAGAATGGTATAGTGTGTTACTGGTAATGGCAGTGTTGCTGGGACATTCTCTATCCTGTGTGTGTTACAGATAGAATGGTATAGTGTGTTACTGGTAATGGCAGTGTTGCTGGGACATTCTCTATCCTGTGTGTGTTACAGATAGAATGGTATAGTGTGTTACTGGTAATGGCAGTGTTGCTGAGGCATTTCCTTTCCTTTGTTTCTGTTGCTAGCAGATTACCCCCTGGCCTTTCATGTACCTGTCTGCCTTAACCTATACATTGATCTGAGCAACTTCCATTTTCTGTAACTCGTTCCCAATAGCAATGTTCTATGTGCATTCCGCAATGATACAAGCTGCCATTCAGCTAGTGACTATATCATTGTCAAAATAGGGCCGACCAGACCAACGACCGCATCCCGATTCTATATATGGTGCACACTGGGCCCCAGAATTCTGTATTTTGGACTACATATAAAACTAGCTTAGCAGAGAACGATGAGACTGTGGCTGCATAACAGATGGTAATTTACACTTTTCCTGGACATACCTTAGTGGTAAAGGGTCTGATCCAGACCTACGGGCGCCTTACAGCCGCCCGAGGTCTGTATGGCTGTCATCGTATTTACGTGTCCAGACCTATTACGATCAGCTCTGCGGCCTTACAGCCGTAATTGCTGATCGTAACGGGGCTTCCTCCGCCCCGTTCCCTAATTTTCATGCCTATCTCCGCCTTGACGGGCATGCGTAAATTTGCCCTTCATAACAGGGAAATTATGGCTGCGGCGGCCTTAATTCCCAGGGTGGCTGTAGGTCTGGATCAGGCCCTAAGTCCCAAAGCAGATGCCATTCCCGAGCCCTACTGACTGCTTCCAGGGCATCCATATGTTTTATACATATGGTTGTAATCATAAAAGGTACTACGCTTTCACACTTCATATCATAGAAGGTTGCTGTGACACCATATCCTGTCATGTGCTATAATACTATATTGTGCATTTCCCATCTATAAATAAGTTGAAGGCACAATTGTTGGAATTTTGTAGTTGGATATTAAAAAAAGTCTTGTTACACTAACATTGCGATTATATCAGACCCCAAAAACTTTAGGGGTTGAGGTTTAGTTTACTGGTACGTTGTGCATATTTTAATCACTTTGTGACTGCTGCAAAAGAAGACTGCGTGGATCCAGAACCAGTCAAGATGTGAATGCTGCTACGCCGCCAGGCAAGACTTTCCCTTAACCCCAACCCTCACTATAAGCCTCCCCTTCTAGTACCCTAACATTAACCCTCAATCTCCCGCAGCCTAATCATAACCTTCCCATTACCCTAACCATATCCCTCTATTTTCCATAGCTTAACCCTAACCCTTCATCTTGCGCAGCCTAACCCTCCAACTCTTGCCGCTTAACCCTAACCTTAACCCTTCCTCATCCGCAGGCTAACCTCAACCTTCCATATAACGCAGCCTAACCTTAACCCTTTATCTTCCCTAGCCTAACCCTAACCTTAACACTATCTCCTGCAACCTAACCTTAACCTACTAAGTCTCTCAGCACTCTCCACGGTGTCCCTCCCTGCAGGCCGTCACAGACCCCATTGGCTATAAGGAAAGTATACTTTTGCAAAACGGGGCCTTTTGCTATAAGTTTATTAAAATCGCAAAGTAAATATTTTTGAAAACGATACAACCACAATTCAGCTGCAGACTGTACCATTTTCAAAAGAGGGGCGGCCAGAACGGCAACTGTATCCCAAACTTTGTGTTCTAGATCCTGACAATTAACCTATCAGTGTTTAAAACGATTTCCGTGTCCCGGGAAGAGGGATGTTCACAGTTCTTCACTCTCCACCAACCATTGCTTTGGACAAACTACACAAAATCTTTAAGGTTCCCACCATTTAAAGTTCAGAAACATGGTGCACTATCATCACGCCTAGAAAGGTCATGCTTTGCTTGGGTGACAGATAATGACACATTGTAGGATTTCTTACCCAACAATTATTAAAAAAAAGGATCCATGTCCCAGGAAAATAATATACAAAAGTGAAGTGTCAAAAACTAAAACTGGGTAAAAAACATTGGATCATGAGAAAAAAGTGTAAACGACAGGCTCTCGTGATTTTTCTGATTTGTTCATCGGTCTATAAAATTATTTCAAACGATGCCATTGACAATCACACAATATTGCTTTATCATGCATACATACACACTTGCACGATATCATGTGAAACGGTCCAATTATTGGGTGAAAAGTGTAGTGTGTACCCAGCTTAAGACAGATCTGTGCATAACAAAACACAGCAACACTGAGAATAAGTCAATTACATAAACAGAAGTAATAGCAACTGCAAATCTAATACAGCATTGCCACCTTGTGGTCAAGCACTTTATATTGCAGTATCTACTGACCCTTATTTACATTGCAAAATGGATCCTATAAAAAAACTGAGTAAAACAGATCTTGTGCAGGTCCTATAGTGCAATGGTCCCCAACCCTGTCCTCGAGGACCACTAACGGTCCATGTTTTGTAGGTCTCGCTGCATAACCTGTGGAGCTTTCAAAATGTAACTCAGTTATGAGCTCACCTCCAGCAGGGAGATTTAAAAAACATGGACCGTTAGTGGTCCTTGAGGAGTGGAGTGGAGTATAGTGGACTGAAAATAATTTGCCCAGATTTTGCTGTGATTCTATGATGTAAAATCAAAGCACTTGAGGTGTGCACAGGTGTGTTTCACCTTCACTAATCCAACCAAATAAGGATCAGGGAAGAGAACACGATGGCCTGGATTCAGAGCTGCGCTTCCATCTTTTATTCACACAGAAGTGCAGCAAAAACGAGCAGTGCACATTCTCACAACGGGAGCTAACATAGAAAAACGGGCACAAGTGTCCCCATCCGTCTGCGTTCGCATCCGACAGCACTGCGCCTGTAGAACTGGGAGTTCCATAAAATTTAAATGAGAAAATTGGTGTTTTTCTCATTTAAATATAAGGTACAGTGCTGTACGGTGCCTGCACATGCGCCTTACGCCATCCCAGGGTAGAAAAAAAAGGTCATTTTTAAAAAAAAACCCATAATAAAACCGTAAAAAGTTGAAAGAAAAAAAACCAAACACTTAAAATTTATAAACCCTCCCCCACACACACACCCTCCGTTGCTATAAATAAAATCGGCTACAAAAAAACCCCTACTTACCTGCTTTGCTGGGATCTAGTCTTGTAAGGACATCTCAGCGCTAATGACAGCTCTACTGTCACTGGGTCATCTTTATACCCTTAGTCAGTTCCCACAGCCACGGATACTGCAATCTTATAACTGTACAATGGATACAACAAACTTAGAACTACACAATGCATATTACAAACTTAGAACTGTACAATGCATATTACAAACTTATAACTGTACAATGCATATTACAAACTTATAACTGTACAATGCATATTACAAACTTATAACTGTACAATGCATATTGCAATCTTATAACTGTACAATGCATATTACAATCTTTTAACTATGCAATGCATATTGCAATCTTATAACTGTACAATGCATATTACAATCTTTTAACTATGCAATGCATATTGCAATCTTATAACTGTACAATGCATATTACAATCTTTTAACTATGCAATGCATATTGCAATCTTATAACTGTACAATGCATATTACAATCTTTTAACTATGCAATGCATATTGCAATCTTATAACTGTACAATGCATATTACAATCTTTTAACTATGCAATGCATATTGCAATCTTATAACTGTACAATGCATATTACAATCTTTTAACTATGCAATGCATATTGCAATCTTATAACTGTACAATGCATATTACAATCTTTTAACTATGCAATGCATATTGCAATCTTATAACTGTACAATGCATATTACAATCTTTTAACTATGCAATGCATATTGCAATCTTATAACTGTACAATGCATATTACAATCTTTTAACTATGCAATGCATATTGCAATCTTATAACTGTACAATGCATATTACAATCTTTTAACTATGCAATGCATATTGCAATCTTATAACTGTACAATGCATATTACAATCTTTTAACTATGCAATGCATATTGCAATCTTATAACTGTACAATGCATATTACAATCTTTTAACTATGCAATGCATATTGCAATCTTATAACTGTACAATGCATATTACAATCTTTTAACTATGCAATGCATATTGCAATCTTATAACTGTACAATGCATATTACAATCTTTTAACTATGCAATGCATATTGCAATCTTATAACTGTACAATGCATATTACAATCTTTTAACTATGCAATGCATATTGCAATCTTATAACTGTACAATGCATATTACAATCTTTTAACTATGCAATGCATATTGCAATCTTATAACTGTACAATGCATATTACAATCTTTTAACTATGCAATGCATATTGCAATCTTATAACTGTACAATGCATATTACAATCTTTTAACTATGCAATGCATATTGCAATCTTATATTTTTAATTATATATAATACTTGATGATGTTTTATTACTTTATTACTTTTTCTTAACACTATCAATATTTTGCACCAAAATTTATATATATATTTTATATTTGTATATACAAATTAATTTTTATTAGCACAATTGAGTGTATGTATATATTATATGTGTATCTGTAGCTATCTATCCTGTATGCATATTAACACACACACACGAATGACCATATAAGTGATTATATACATTAAATTTTAAACTGACGTGAGTTTTTAAACTTCAAAAAGCAAAACTACTTCTCCAAATGTCCAATTCTCATACATTTTCTAGACATATGGGACCATATGCAGACTCCCGGACGTATAGCATATACGTCTGGCGTCTTGCGGTTTTTGCTACTGCGCATGCGCAGTAAACTTTTTACATAATCTACGTATCTTTTCTTTACGTAGATTGCGTGTATGCGGTCTTTAACAGTCTGCATACGGTCCATGAAGTGGGCAAGAGACACACAAGAGACCATAAGTGTATTTATAATGGGTGCAGGGTGTACAGTGCACACGGGCCCCTCAGAACAGGGGGCCTTGTGGCATGCATCCTGCACCCAGGGTTGGCAGGGGAAGGGGAGCCATTCGGCATCTATTTCTTCCCTCTAAGATCTTCCAGAGGGAAGAAATAGATGCTGAAGAGCCCCCTTCCCCTGGGGTGGGACTGTCCCTATTCGCGGGCAGGACTTACAGCTCCGTTAGGCTCCACCCCTTTTGAGGTCCGCAAATTGGGACAGTCCTGTCTCAGGTAAGAGGTGGGGGGGGGCATGTACAAATCCTGCACAAGAGCCTCCTCACTTCTTAAAACGCCCCTGCAAGAGACAACATGAAAAAAAAGCAAATGATAAAGCATAGTTACCGACTCTCCCGGAATGTCCGAGAGGCTCCCGAAATTCGGGCAATTCTCCCCGTATCCCGCGAGAGCCGGCAAAGCTCCTGCAAGGGACTTGAGGCTCGTGGTTTCCACAAAACCACGGCCTCAAGTCCTGCCCCCATGTCTGGCAAACCTAGTTTTCCAGTGTTGCTAGGGACAGGGAGGGACTTGATGACGCAAATTGTGTAATTTAGCCCCATTTCCCATGAAACCCCGAAAGGGGTAATTGATAGTCAAGAGGTGGGGCTTAATGACACAATTTGCATAAATCGCACCATTAAGCCCTGCCCCCTGCCTTCATCTATGGCTAAGCTTTTAAATGTTGGCAACCCTGTGATAGTGTAATATTATTTTGATATTAAATAGGACCATGTTTAAAAGTGTTTATTAGATTTGTGGTTTTCAGCCTTAAAATGGGGGTAGGGAGGCAGGGTCGTAACTAGGGGTGTGCGATAGGGGCAGTTGCACAAGGCCAAAGTCAAAGTGGGTGCCAGTAAGTTCATTTTTAAAGTTAAACTGGTTATTAATTTAAGGTTGGGGGCACCATTTACACTTTTTGCTCCTAGTGCTAAAATTTCTAGTTACGGCTCTGGAGGGAGGTAATGAAATAGCAGAAAAACGCTTATTATCAGCCTGGGCCAACTCCTGCTGGGGTACCTGGGCCCTTACTGATGTTTTGTTTTTTTAATTGAGACCAATATTGTAATAGCCATTTTAATTATATTTTTTATTGTTTTTTTATTATTTATTTTATCCTTCATATTTTTTACACAATAAATTAATAGAGACCAAACTTTAAAAAACATGCTGTATGTAACACAATTCATAGCTTTATTTATTTGGGGTTTGTTTCTATTAGTCTGTTAATTGTGTAATTACCATGAAGGAAAATAATATCACAAAATTTGTCACCAATTAAAATATTAGTTTTGTTATATTGTTTTTCTCATATAGCTATTAAACATTTGATACACTAATACCCCGTTCACACTGAGCCAAAAACCCGGGATATTGCCGGGGCAAGTCCTGACGACCCATGGCTCAGTGTAAACGGGTGCACCTGCTACGACCCGGGACATTTGGAGGGTTATTCCCGGGTCCAACCCAAGTAGCCGCCAGTGTGAATGGTGCGACCCGGGATTTTCAACCCGGGTCTCACTGAAATAAGCTGATTGGGGGGTAGTGAGACGTCTTTATGTCATGCTGCTGCTGACAAAGAGTCCCGAGTCGGGCCCGTTCAGTGTGAGCAGCAGTGTAAACAGGGTCTGAGGAGCTGGGCTGATGTGTGCCCCGGCCATAACCTGGTTTTTGCCGGGGCGGCAGTGTGAACATGGTATAATAGAGACAAAACCTCAAATATCCCGGTCAGTCTTTGATTTTAATTTATTTATTGTCACCAGGCAACCACCAGTCAAAGATGGCCGAAGACTCCGCTACCTGCCTCTGTTGCTAGGCGACCAGCTCAGGAAGTGTCTGGTTAATGGTTTCCGGACCAGAAGCAGCTTGTGATTTGGGTAAGTGCATTCATCTCCCCTCCAGTTATTTACCCTCACTATTGTTGGCTGGTGCAGTGCCCTTCACCTTAGTTGTTATCACACCTGAGCAATTGAAATGTGGATTAATAAATAGGCCCATGGACATTTATGAACTAAATCATAAGTTTCAAGAGTGCCATTTATATTTTGTACTATCAACCTACCAAAAGCAAAAAGGAGCTCCACACCAGACCAAGCCGCCACCAAGTAATCACTAAGGAGGAGTTGACAGTGCACAGCTACTTGTATATACAGTAGGGGGCAGCACGGTGGCTCAATGAGTAGAACTTGTGCATCACAGCGCTGAGGTCATGATTTGATTCCTGACTAGGCCTTATCTGTGTGGAGTGTGTATGTTCTCCCTTTGTCTGTGTGCATTTCCTCCGGGTGCTCCGGTTTCTTCCCACACTCCAAAAAACATGCTGGTAGGTTATTTGGCTGATGAATAAATTAAATTAACTAGTATGTGTAAATGGCTGTGTTAGATACTTAGGGCCTGATCCAGACCTACGCTCGAAAGCGTAAAAACGGGCATTTGTACTTACTGTGCATGTGCGGGGCAGATGTTACTCTCATGTTACGCTCTGTGAATCTGAGCGTATAGGCCTTGATCGTAACCGTTTCGTATTTACTCTCGAGGGGGCGTGTCTACCATACGAAATCCGTAAACATGCATGGAGTGCGGGGTGAGGCATTTAAATCATACAGTATGGGCGTGTTAAGTGTCGTAACTAAGCAAGGAGCTTACGGACGCTTGCGGTTACGCTCAGGAAAGTTAGGGTAGGATTTGGTCGGCATAAGACAGCGAAAGTAAGTACGAACACTGGGAGTGCTTCATAGGTACACTGTCGTTAATACGGTACTCACAAGAGCGTTTCCTTTGCGTAGGTCTGGATCAGGCCCTTAGTATGTAACTTCGATGGGGCAGGGACTAATGTGAATGCTTAATGTTCTCTTTGAAGGCCTATATAAATAAGTGTTAATAACAATAGTTTAAAATACTTTTATTAAACAGATCATTGGGCTTAGCTCGCTCTGCGATTAAGGCAGCAGGTAATTAGGTGGAGGAAAAGCGATGGGTGAGGGATTTAAAAATAAGATCAAAGAGGTTTCAGTTGCTGGTTGAGGGGCTGAATGGCGGCTGCGGTTAGGGTTAGGCTGCGGAGAAGGTAGAGTGAGGGTTAGGAGTGGGTTAAGGGTAAGGTTAGGTTAAACACTCCGTTCAATGCCATCGCTCCACTCCAAAGGTCTGTTAATGATTTTAAGTACCGGCATTGGGCTGACAATGACTTATTGGAATGGTAGTGACTGGAAGCACTAGGTTTCCATGGCGATCATGGATTTGTTGGTGTAGATAAATTAGTGCTGGTTCCAGACTTATGATGTCGCTACGCTCTCAGCTCAGCAGCAGTGGGGATCATGCTTTCTGTGTGGGTGAGGGGAGGCCCTTCCTATCCAGGTCACCCTACCTTAAAACGTAAGCGTTAGGCTGTGGTGAGGAGACGGTTAGAGTTAGGGTCTGGTAAGCAGAGGGTTAAGGTTAGGCTGTGGTGAGAAGACGGTTAGAGTTAGGCTCTGGTAAGCAGAGGGTTAAGGTTAGGCTGTGGTGAGGAGACTGTTAGAGTTAGGGTCTGGTAAACAGAGGGATAAGGATAGGCTGTGGTGAGGAGACGGTTAGGGTTAGGGTCTGGTAAGCGGATGGTTAAGGTTAGGCTTTGGTGAGGGGGCGGTTAGGGTTAGAGTCTGGTAAGCGGAGTGTTAAGGTTAGGCTGTGGTGAGGGGGCGGTTAGAGTCTGGTATGTGGAGGGTTAAGGTTAGGCTGTGGGGAGGGGATGGTTAGAGTTAGGCTCTGGGGAGGAGAACATTGGGGATCAGGTTGTGGGCAGTTAAGGGTTAGAGTTAGGGTAATGTAAGGGGATGGTTAGGGTTAGACTAATAAAAGGAGATAGTTATGATAAAAATAGAAGCCATACTTACCATTCACTGATCCGTTTTCATACTGGGAATCATCGATTGCTTCTCCTCAGCTAGGCAGAAGCATTCGATTTCCCAGGCACTTCGGTGTAGCTTGGTAGAAAACAGCCAAATTGAATAAGAGCCATTTGAGGCGCCGACCTACATCTTACACAAGGAACTGAACACTGCATAGGTGATGTAAACAACCAACTGGGACCCAGTACACAGCTGTCAAGTTAAGGTTAATGGGGTAGATATGGGCAAGTTACGTTACAATGCGTAGCGTATTTACGCTAGCGTAATTACTATGCACTTCCCTAGGCACTCCCCTCGCTCGTACGTACTTTGGCCGTTTTAAGCTGTCCAAACCCAACCTCAACTTTTCAAGTACTGACGTATGTAATGGATTTACGTATGTGACGGCCAAACCCAGCCCATACTGTCCAACTGAAATACCTCACCCTGCCTCTAAAGCATAATTATGGGTGTCATATTGATGCACCCACCCTTTCGTTCATATTTACGCTGATGGTACGTACATTAGGAGTTATGTGGCTTAACATCTGCCGCACGCATGTGCACTAAATACAAATGGGCAATTTGACAACATCTCCTAGCGTAAATACGCTAGTGTGCTTGGATTAGGATCTGGCCCAATGTTTGTTCTAGAAAAATGCAAATATAGTCTTGGGGCAAGATTTACTATAGTCAATTTTCAGCAAATCGCCATTTTTGGTGATTTATTAAGCTATTTTAAAATCTCTGCATTTACTAATGCAAAATTCTCATTAATTCGCCAGATATTGTAAAAAGTTAAAATCACCATTCAGCATATTGCCATGGCGATTTTTACAACTAGCCACATACAAATCTATGAATTTACTAAGGGGCGAAATTAGAAATCGCCATAAAATCAACAAATACAAAAGGGTAGATCTTACAGGTGATTTGGATAAAATCCCGGCCACTTGCTTAATAATCCTTCTGGTAAGCGGAGGGTTAAGGTTAGGCTGTGGTGAGGGGGCGGTTAGGGTTAGAGTCTGGTAAGCGTAGGGTTAAGGTTAGGCTGTGGTGAGGGGGCGGTTAGAGTCTGGTAAGCGGAGGGTTAAGGTTAGGCTGTGGTGAGGGGGAGGTCAATGTAATATTGCTGTCATCTTTCGTGTTGTCGGGGTAACAACTCATACACTGTCAATGTTGTCGAGTGAATGTCACAAAAATGTCAGTATGCCTTATATCCCTTGCAACCAGTGAAAGCTAGAATATGATTGGTTGCTATAGACAACATCTCCACTTTTCCTTTTTTGAGTTTAGTAAATCCAGCCCTACATTTACGATTTCTGACAATTGCATCATTTTAACATGATTGTAATCTAGTCTTTGACCAGGAGATGGCAGAGTTGTATAGGAAATATAAGTAATTTACATCCTATACCAGACTTCAGCAGCTTTTAATTGTCCCGTTGCTATAGGACTGCAAGAACCAGCATACCATATTATAAAATCTAAGAAACTGCAAATAGAATAAACACATAAGAATGCACAATATATTCAGAATAATCCCTATATTATGTTTAGCATTTCTATTTTATTCATATACCATAACGTGCATAGACATGTTTCATTTTAAATGTGTTTGAATGGTGCAAAAATGTCCCAATATTCTTTACCTTTTTTGATGTGCATAATTTGTGAAACAGTAAAATTACTTCTATTAAGGCTATATTACTTTACACAGAATCTAGGCTAGTAAACTAGTGTATGCTGATATAGTATCTCCCTCTAGTGGCCATGTCACATAAATACAGATTACAAGTATGGAGTTTTAAGTCTGATAGGGAAGATTTTGTTATTAGCTGACCAGCTTTAATATCTATTGCAGTATAGATTTAATAGTGTCTCTGGTGTTTGTATAGGATCCTATGTCATATTTAATAACTAGTTACGCCATTGTCTGTCATAACATGCAAAACAGAGACAATAAATATATATTTCCCATTAAGTATTAAAAGAAAATTAAAAACACTTTAACATTACCCTGAGTGTCCCTTTAACTAACACAAACTTGCTAACTTTAAAAGAAATAGTTTAGGGAGAAGATAGGAACTCCTAAGGGCAGATTTACTAAGCAGTGCGAAAGGGAAAGTTGAGATGTTGCCCATAGCAACCAATCCGATTCTAGCTGATATTTTCTAGTATGTAATAGGAAAGAGAGAGCAAGAATCTGATGGGTTGCTATGGGCAACATCTCCACTTTTCCTTTTCCCCATCTTGGTAAATATGGCCCCTAACGTCATTCAAGGGAGAACGGAGGGTGGGGGAGGTAGAGTAACATTTCTGCGCAACAGTGGGCGTGACTGATTTTATTTGGCGCTCATATCAGGAAATTTCGCCAATGACAGATGGCAGGGTTTTTTGTCTTTTGTATGTAAGAGTATCTATTCCAGCAATTTATGATGGATTTTTTTCCTCTTTTTACGTCAGGGTTGCCGACTCTGTAAAGGGAGAAACCGGAGGGAAGCCATAGCTTGCTGTAAGGGGGTGGGGCTTAATGATGTGATTTATGCAAATTGTGACATTAAGCCCCACCCCCTTCCGAACATTCGTGTAATCTCCAGTGTTACATGGGATGGACGGGGCTTGATGACGTCACTCTAGGGATTTTACAGTAGTAATTGATAGCTGGTCGGGGCTTGCGGGAGCATTGCCAGCTCTCCCAGGATACCGGGAGAACTACCCAAATTCTGGAAGTCTCCCGGATATTCCGGGAGCGTTAGCAACCCTGTTTTACTTTTATTCTTCTTATCATGCTATTGAGTCTGGTTTATGATAGATATTATGTAAATACATTTGGTTTAGTTTTTTTTTTTGCATTAATTTTCATCGTGAGACTTTGGCCATTTCCCACGCTGGCAGAGGGTATATATATATGACCCAATGCCAGCCAACCTCTCTAAGGCTCCGACTACTTTTTACCAAGTCGGATGTGCCTTGCACATCCGCATACTACTCTGAACAGCACCTTACGCCCATTGGATGTTCTGCGGATGTCTGCCTCTGGGTCATATCTGGAAACGCATCAGCGGCAGGTGGGGGTGCTGCTGTCATGCGGGGGGCGGGACATAGATGGTGAGTTATTTATAGCCTTCTCCGTGCACCTCATATCTCTCTCTGTCTCCATTGTTCATGTTATCCCCTTGAGGACGGTGCGTGCATCGCACCGAAATGGCTGTCAGGTGCTGCTAATATGAATGAGTTCACTGCCCTCCGTTGGTACTGTTACTTACTTTGCAGTATGAATGGCTTATCGCCTTCCACTGGCACTGCTGTTACTTATCTGGCTATTTGCTGAAGCAGCTGTTGCTTACTTATGCTGTCTGTGCTCTTTTGGGACATTTGTGGACCATTTCTCACCAGCCCAACATCTACATAGATTGATGAGCAGCCTGTATGTGATTTTATGATTTTATGACCCCTGCACATTCATGTGCCATATACTCACCTTTACTGCTTAGTGCTTGATGTTTCACCTTATTTGCAATACAGTTTGCTATTTGCATTTCTAAAAGACTTGTGTATTTATTTTCTTTGTATGCTGGACTTCGGGGTATACTATTATCCTTTGTGACCGCATATACGCAATCTACGTAATGAAACGATACGTAGCTTTCGTAAAATAGACCGCATATACACAATCTACGTAATGAAATGATACGTAGCTTACGTAAATTAGTTACTACGCATGCGTAGTAGCTACCTATCGGCAATTTACTGCCATCTGTGGAAGACGGACATAGTTGAGGATCTGGCCCTATGATACTTCTGTCCTCCTAGCAGGACATCCTGGCAATAATAACAGTTCTCCTGTCAATGGGTTATATTTATATTCTCCCCATCCCCAGATTAAAAACTTACAAGATGGGATCCCATCAAAGCAGGTAAGTATTTTATTTTTAAATAATAATAATACTGTATTTAATGTAAAAGATTTTTTCATGTAAAGAGCCAGCCCTAATTTCTATTAAATATGTAAGTGGGACATGTGGTGGGCACAGGCTGACAGGGCATGCTGTCATTTATGGTTCTCCAAGCGACAGCATTCCCTGGCATCCTTGGAAATGCTAATGCTTGTAGCACTACAAGCATCAGCATGCCCTGTGGTGACGATTTGAGTTATTTATTTTATTTTTTTAGCAACGGGGTGATTAAATGTAAAGTGGTTGTGGTTTTTTTTTCTACATTTTCCAGTGTTTTGGTTTTTTTTATTATTTTTTCAGAATCGGTGACCTACTCCGTAAGCGTTAGGCGGATGGGTAGGCACCGTACGTAAATTTCACAAGTGCTGCCCCCTGCTGGGCACACAACTGTCTATCCTTGTAACAAACTAGAAAATAAGGGGCTGATTCAGAGTTGCACTTCCACCTTTTTTTAAGGTGCAAGTGTAGACCTGAGCAATACCATGTTGAATTGCAAGGGGAGGAAGATTTCAATTGTAAAATCAGAATTAAAATTAGGAGGTGAAATTTCTTAGCTCAACTCTATTTTATAGAATAAACCTAAAGCTATGAAGTATTTTAGTTCTATGTGTAAAAGTTATGTATTTTCCCTGCTTGCAAAAATTGTTAAATTAATTAACACCCCTTACTCTGAAAAATGGTTTAGACGAGCTGTACACTTCCACCTAAAAAAAGGTGTAAGTGTATCTCTGAATCAGCCCCTAAGTCTCGGAGAATTAAACTCCAAAACAAAGCGACTGTAATTGAGAGACTGTGGCACTGACACATTGTTACCGTGTAATCACGGTCTGTTTTTTTTTATCCCTTTCACTAAAAAATATAGAAAAGACCCAACAATAACCCCAGTGCCCATCTATTCAATGTTACCATGATACCACCCACAAATACTAATTAATGTTGAGAAAGTCATTAAATGAGTTGGTGTTAATGATTGCTAATGTGATTAAATTGCAGTATGTGGGTGGATCTCAATTATCTAAATAGAATTTGACCTTCACACATTTTCCTGGCTCTTAATAATTATTATTATTATTATAACAATTCTAGGCAGGATTGTGCGGGTGGCAATAATCTCATTCCACATTTCAGTTCAGTATCAAAAATGTAGCAACTTCAACTTCTTTTTTAGGTACTGGATGGAGAGGTTGTAACCAGTTCTCTCTTTGTTGCTTTTCTGTAAGACGTTCACTTAATACAAAATAGAATAAGACGTGGTTAAAAGACTTCTCAGTCCAAAGCAGTTCTTAGGGTCTCAATTATTTTTTTTCCCAGGCATCCGTAAGCCAAAATAATGAGAAATTCAGGTTTTTTTAGATGTGGGATAATGAAAACTAAATTCTATAGGGATCTAGGAGTCATTATTTCACATGACTTAAAGGTAACCAAGCAATGTAACAAAGCAATGAGAAAGGCAAGTCAGATGCTTGGTTGCATAGGGAGAGGAATTAGTAGCAGAAAGAGAGAAGTAGTGATGCCCCTTGATAGATCGTTGGCACAACCTCACCTAGAATACTGTGTTCAGTTCTGGAGGCCATATCTCCAGAAAGACATAAAGAAAGACATAAATACATTAGAGACTGTGCAAAGAAGAGCAACTAAAATGGTCCATGGCCTGTGTCACACATCATATCAAGAAAGGCTAGAGGAACTAAACGTGTAGCTTGGAGCAGAGAAAGGAGGGGGGGGGGACATGATAGCAGCTTTCACATACATCAAGGGATGTGACCGGCTAGAGGAGGGGGCATTATACAAAGGAAGAGGTGTAATAGAACAGGAGGGCATGTGTATATACTGGAGGGCGGTAGATTCAGAGGAAATGTGCAGAAAAATGAAAGGCAAGCACAGAAATACAATGTAAATATGCATGGGATAAAATGAAGGATTTCCTAAATCTTAAACGAAATGGAAGATTACATAATGTCTAGGGTCAGTATGGTTTGAAAAAACATTTGCAGACTGTATGGGCCAAATGCCCACACACACACACACACACACACACGTTTTTCTAACCTGAATATTGATTCAGACTACATAATTGCTCCCAATACACTTTATATACATGCGAATAAGGCGATTTATCATTTTTTTTATGTGTTTTAGGTGACTGCAGTATTTAATCCTGTGCTGTACGTTTTGCCGTTCTACTTCAATGACGGGACGCCCAGCAGGGCTGCTGAAGATAGCGGCCTAGTTACATCGGGGTCTCACAGCGGACTCTCACCTCCCCCTGAGATGCAGAGGTAAGAAAGGACTGAGCCAGCAGCCTGTTAAATGCCATTCTCTCTGACCTTGGTGCTAATTAGGGATGAAGCTGAAATGCAAAGATTTACATGGCAGCTATATTAATTATTAATGTCCAAGAGCTGGGGAAAACAGTGGGGCATCTTCATGCTTCCATTGCTGCTCAGAGAAAGATTTCAGGCAAAGTTAAACTTTTTTTTTTTTAATGCAATCTTGCCCGTTAATGTAAACAGGAAAAAACTGAACTAGTGCAATGTGAAGTCCACAACAACCAATCAGATTTCAGCATTCAGCATTCAGCAATCTGATTGGCTGCTATGGGCGACGCCTCCTGCATAATTTTTTGCTTCTTCGTGGTGAAGGCGCTTTCACTGATCATAGTAAAAGTTTTCTTCCGACTTTCCATAACTTGTTCTTTCCTTTCTGTATAACAAGTCATAAATAGTCAGTAAATAAAAAGCCAGTAATTTACGGCTGGTTTAATGCATTCATTCGCACATATTTTACTTTACCATTATATTATGCAGAGGCAATGCTGCAATAATGAGATGCATATTTGTATACTTATTAAATGTGGGCTATGAAATAATGGTAACTTTTTTCTTCCTGTTCCATAAATCACTTTTTATGGACTTTTTTGCTATGAAAAGCACCCAGCTCAGAGAGGAGGAGATTAATCAGGTGTAGGAAATGATGTGATGTGTGACAGTCTCCACACAGCATTCTCATCTGATATATGGAATTGCTCAGATTGTTCTGTGTTTTTACAGTAATGTTTCCATCGACAATAAAACGTGACTTTCAGCCGTAAATCACAACGCAAAAATGCCAATATAAAGCTGCAAAACAAAACTGAAATGTCATCATATATTCCTTACCGTCTGTATATACATAAATGTTACCTACTGTCTTCTTATACTGAAATATTCCGTACCCTCTGCCTATACACTAATATTCCTTACCCTCTGCCTGTACAGTAATATTCCTTACCCTCTGCCTGTACACTAATATTCCTTACCCTCTGCATATACAC
>WWET01003590.1:0-12056 GCA_011038615.1 Limnodynastes dumerilii
ATAAATAGAGTAATAATCGAAATTAACAACATAATAAAATAGAAATATTCGAAATAAAGACATAATCGAAATAGAGATATTTTTCGAAATATAAATCATTATAAAATAGAACAATTCGAAATATAAATCAGTATAAATGTAACAATTCGAAATTAACATAGTATAAATAGAGCAATAATCGAAATTAACAACATTATAAAATAGAAATATTCAAAATAAAGACATAATCGAAATAGAGATATTCGAAATAAAGATGTAATCGAAATTAACGTCATCGACCCGAAAAATTCGAAATAGAAACATATTCGCAATTGGGCTTATTCGAAATCAAGAATATTCGCTGTAGATATATTTCGCAATTGAGAATATTCGCAATCGAGCGCAATCGAAATATATACTTTTCGATATTTAGCGGTATGAATAGAAATTTTCGAAAATCGCGTTTTCTAACCGGGGACTGACTCCCCCCTGGAGCAATATTTACGCTTCTATGTATCTACCTATCAAGTGGACTGGTCAGAAAATATTCCCTGGGCAGAGTTCGCCTACAACAACGCTCATCATTTCTCCACATCTATGTCTCCTTTCTATTGTGTTAATGGCCTTCATCCTAAGGCTAATGCCCTGCTGACCTGTTCTACCACCCCCAGAACTGCCGTCAGTAACTGCTTCAGATGCATGAAGAATATCTGGAAAAATGTCAATTGCTGTCTACGTTTTGTGGCTTCCAAGACCAAACGTAGGATGGACTTACATCGCACTCAATGTAGATTCAAAGTAGGACAAAAAGTATGGCTGTCTACAAAGAATATTAGACTCAAACAACCCTCTAAGAAACTCGGACCTCGCTTTATTGGACCATTCTCCATTATTAAAAAAAGTCAACCCAGTAGCATTCAGATTAGCTCTTCCCCGTAATCTCAAGATTCCACCTACTTTTCATGCATCATTATTGAAACCTGTCAGATTCTCAAAAAGATTTCACAAATCACACACTTGTAACAGAAGAACTTCCTTTATTAATGGAGAAGAAGAATATGAAGTAGAAAGCATTTTGGATTCTAAGAAGGTTCGCAATAAAATTCTCTACCTCATCCATTGGAAAGGATATGGTCCAGAGGAAAGATCGTGGGTGTCAGCTGAAGATCTTTATGCTGAAAAACTCAAAAGACTCTTTCATCAGAAATTCCCCAACAAACCTGGCCATAGGGGTATCATAACCCCTCGTCAAGGGGGGGGGGTGTACTGTTACAGCTGCCGTCTAAAGGCAAGCTGTATCTGCCGGCTTCCTCCCCGTACTACCCGTTTACCTTTATTCCCGCGGCGCATCTCAGGGGATTCCCCAGCCGACAGGCAGCATGGTTACAGCGACCTAGTAACCATCCACGTGCGCGCCGTCTTCCTATTAGGTGCGCACTCTGTCTTCTCTTGCTCTTATGCACTTCCTTACCTGTGGAACGCATCCTGGCTTGGGGGCAGGGTTTTCTGGGCTGTCCTATCACAGAACAGCAGACAGTAATAAACAGCCTGCTTACCATTACGCTGCGCCGGTTATAGAGTCTGTTCCTCAGTTCTGTGACCTGCTACTTACCTGTGTGCCTAGTGCTTCTGCCTAGTGAACTGTTGCTGTTTGACCCACTTACCTGCCTTGTTTTCTGCCCTTTATTACTTGGTGTATCCATCCCTGTCTCTTACCCCTATTTTTACCTTGTGTATCCAGCCCTGATTCTCATCCCCATTTGTACTTACCTTACCTGCAGTACCTATACTTACCTGAGTGCTAGTGTGTGTAATCTCTTAGGAGATATCTCTGTGTTAGTGTGAGCGTAAGCCCCAGTCTGTCTAGTTTTGTCCCGTGATCTACTTTAGTCCCCAGTGCCACGTTTCCGTGTTCGCTGTTTGTTTGTCTCCGGTGGGTCTCTTCCTACCGGTTCTGCTCCCACTGATATTCGTTAGTTCTTGTCATCTTTTGGGGTTCACCGTTGGTTGTCTATTCTTTCATCTTCCTGCGAGTCCAAGTTCAACGGGGAATGACCACGCCTTCAGGGGCCGCTTAATCCATTCCCACCATCAGGGGCTCTGGTGACCCCACTCCGTACCAGCTTGTTCGCTCACTCCATTGGGTTCTCCTTAGGATCACTCTGGTACTTCACGGGTAAACCCGGAGTATCCTACACATTCTGCCTGGACCACTCCGGTGCTTCGCAGGTAAACCCGGAGTGTCCGAACAGAATGAGAGAGGGCACGGATATGAGGTATAAAGGAAAGTAAGTAGTTAAGGATGACACCTAGGCAGAGAACTTAAGGAAAGCAAGAGACAGAGGTATCACCAATAGTTATGCTGATGGAGGGGTAGGGGGTTGGAGAAAAACCTAGGGGTGGTAAAATAATTATTTCTGTTTTGTCTATTCATCTTGAGGAAGCATTTGGCCATCCAAGTGGATAAGGACAAAAGGCACTCGCAAATCTTAGACAGAAGAGAGGGGTTGAAGTCAGAGGAGAGGTAGATTTGGGTGTCATCAGCATAGAGGTGGTAGTTGAAACCAAAGGTGCTGAAGAGGTTACCCAGCGAGGAGGTGTCGAGGGAGAAGAGGAGTGGGTCAAGGACTCAGCCCTGGGAGACACCAAAAGGGAGCAGAGAGGGGAGAGAGGATGAGAAAGGGGTGGAAACAGAGAAGGTACGGTCAGGGAGATAGGAGGAAAACCAGGAAATAGCAGTGTCAGTGAGACCAAAAGAGCGGAGGATTTGAAGCAGAATAGGATGGTCAAAGGTGTCAAAAGCAGCCGACAGATCAAGACAGATGAGGATGACATAAAGGCCCTTGGATTTGGCAGAGAACAGATCATTGTTTACTTTGGTAAGGGCAGTCTCAATGGAATTGAGGGTCTGGGAATCATTTTCACTAATATGTTGCACATGCTAAAAAAAATTATTACCAATACTATGCACACATTACTAAAACACTATTAGCAATACTCTGCAGATGCTACCCAAAAATGACTAGCCAGTCCAAAATTTATAACTGCTATTGACATGACAAGGCCCAGTCCAAGGAGGTGACGCCTAATTAGACTATGTGTGATGAGCAGAATTCCTAGTTAATGTTGGTGAATTGCAAAAAAATCACAACACACAAGTAGATTTCACAAAAATGTGCTCAAAATGGCGCCCAAAAAACTCATATGCAGACAAAAACTCCCTGTAATAGAAGATTCTCTCTTGCAAAGCTTAGAATATTCTCCAGAATAATGGATGCTTTGGGCACTTGCCATTACAATTCAATTGCAGTATATCAGAGTACAAAATTTATTTTGTCAGGAGACAGAGACAGAGGAGCGTGACCCAGCTCCAACATTGCTGGAGCGGCTTAAATCACTGCCAGCCGAAGCTTCTTATGCAACTAAGATATCAAATTTACAGACTATAAAGTAAGTCTCATAAACTGTTTTGAAAGTATTTTTTTTTGTGATTACTCTCAGGAGAAAAAAATATATATTTAAATACAATTATCTCTACAACCCTCCTTCCCCCTTGTACCCCATTCACTGCCAAGCTCAACCATAAGCACGGTGATCATCCCTTTCTCCCTTGCCCCACTTCTTTCGTTTAGACCGTTTAGGGTGTGTTTTGTGTGTATATGGCAAAGTGTGTGTTTATCCTTTTCTCATTGCATTTTAGTAAAAATGGGGGGGGGGCAAATTTTTAAAATATGCCACTCAAGTTTAGCGGTACGTGGTCAATTAATTTGCATCTCAGTTCAGTTGAAGCACATTATGGCGGTACTCCAAGAATCCAAGACATGTTGGATAAGGGCGCTCTAATAGCTGACCTATGCAAACAAAACCACTTATGAAAAGTCCCCCTAGTTTTGCCTATGTATGATGAACCACCTGTACATCTCATCATATACACCACAAACTTCATAGTGCCTGTCAAAACATGCCATATTTTATAAACTTTGCCTAACTGTGGATGCAAAAATGTCTTCCCTGGTTCCATATCTCTTCATGTTGCACATTCCAAACATTTATAACAGCCGGGAGGCCTAGTAATAAAAGTAATAAAAAGTAATAAAAGTAGTCTGTACAGGTCTCATTTGTGAGATGTCAGTTTTCATAATTAGATCCTTTAAGTTCCTATCTGAAGGCATGATGGTCCATAAAGCTCTTGCAGCTTGATTAACAAAAGCACTTTCTCTAATAAATTGAATAACCCACAGCAAAGTTTCTTGTTTCTGGGTTTTATGCAAGTTTGAATGAACTATTGCTACAGACTATATTTTCACTGTTATCTCGCTGTGGTGTTTGAAAATCAATTGGCAATTATGTCTCCTACAGAGGATCTCAGCCAGAGCCTTGCTACAATGGGCCTTATCCTGAATAACGCCCCCCGCCGTCGCACGGACTGCGGGCGTAAGATCGGCTATGCAGCCGATCTGCGCACGCGCCGGGCAGATGTTGCCCGGCGTTGCTACGGCAACGCCCGATCCTGGATCGGGCGTCCGTAGCAGCGCCGTAGGGCCGCTGGAGGGGACGTCCTCCAGGGTCCCTACGCTCACATTAGTGCTGGTGGGCGGGGGCGGTAAGTAAATGAGGGGGGGGGGGCATGCTAAGCGCCCATACCAGATGTTGATCGTGGATCGGGCGTCTGTAGCAGTGCCGTAGGGACACTGGTGGGGACGTCCCCCAGCGTCCCCACGTTCAGGTGGGCGGGGGGAGGTAGTTTAATGAGGGTAGGAGGGCGGGCTAGGCGGCCATACGCTCCTGTGCGTGCGTATGGCCTCTTCCTTACGCTGGCTGAAGTTAGGGTAGCCTTCAGCCGGCGTAAGGAAGGGGCCATACGCCCGCACAGGGGGAGTGTCAAGGTAAGTGAACGCCGATACGCTCTGCTTTAGTAAGCACAGCGCATCGGCGTACCTCTGGATCAGGCCCAATGTGCCTACCAAGAGTGGAAATGTAATCCTTTTCTGATGTTGAATCAGTGTCACAAAACACAATTTTGGAGTCCGGTCTGCTTGTGTTTCTCCATTGAGGCATAGTTAGCTCAGAATCCCCTGTGTTTCCTGTGACCTGTCTGACTTGGAGCTCCATAAGGCTACACTTGTCTGTTGTCTAGAGGCTGGTTCTCCAATTAACTGTGCTGTCCAAACCTGGTCTCCAATGGAGATCTACTCCTCCCTATTTAAACCTGCAGCACAGGCCCACCTGTGCCAGTGCAACATGTGCTGTTGCTAATGTGACTGGTTCCTGTGGGATTTTTGTGGGTAACTTGTGTTCCATAGCTAACAACCATTCGGTCACTAGAGGTCCCCCTTTTATAGTGTCTATGACGTCATAGTGACCGAATGGTCATTAACTATGGAACCCCAGAAGATGGAGGACCGGAACGCAGCAGCCGCAACGAGGAGATGAAGAAACAGCTCCTGATCTCCAAACAACTCTTCCAAGATTAAGGACTGCAAAACGGTGAGTTTAAACTTTCAGATTTACATTTTTTACAAGGTACAAGACTGTTATTTGATAACAGGAGACGGAGTAAAAGCATCAATATTTTCAAAATAAAGTCAATAGGAAAGGGCATTATACTAGGGAAATTTACAATAGCAGACACATGTATTTTATATTCCTCAAAGGAGGATAACATATTTAAGTGCACAGTATTTAATGCAATGTTTTTTAGAGGGGTGGAGACATCATGTACTTTTTTTTTTGTTAATGTTTTTTTTTTAGGAACACATTGTGCAATGCGCAGCATGGCATTAACCCTTGTCATGCTGATAATTAAAGTACTATAAGGCACAGCATGGCCAGAAACACATGGCCATGCTGTGCCTTATGGTACTATCTGCGTCTGCATGATTTGGGTTACTAGGATTGACGGCGATTATTTAAAGGACAATTTTATACATAAAAGCACAGCGATTTCTCCATTGAAAAATCACTCAACATCGACGGTGATTTTGAATTGCCACACAAAAGCTGACATTTACTATGCCGCAAATTAAAAAAAAAAAATTGCAGCAAAATCGCTGCAATGTCTGCCGATTCATAATCGCTGTCCAAGTCGATTTTAGTAAATGAGGCCCTGTGAGTTCATTGCATCACTACAGACCATTGCATCTCTGCTAAACTTCACTGTGACTTCATAGTATCACTGCAGACCATTGCATCTCTGCTAAACTTCACTGTGACTTCATCGCATTTCTGCAGACCATCGCATCTCTGCTAAACTACACTGTGACTTCATTGCATCGCTGCAGACCACTGCATCTCTGACAGACTCCATTGTGAGTTCATCACATCACTGAAGACCACTGCATCTCTGCTAAAATTCACTGTGACTTCATTGCAGCAATGCAGACCATTGCATCTCTGCTAAACTACACTGTGACTTCATCGCATCTCTGCTTAACTCACCTGTGTGTTCACTGAATCATTGCAGACTATCACAATTCTGCTATACACTGCTGTGTGTTCATTGCATCACTGCAGATCATCACATCTCTACAGCTCAGTCCTTCTACAGAACATCTAAGGTCTGTTCTCCCACCATTTGAACTGTGTATCTGTGGCCTTTGTCTAGAGGGAATTACAAGTGCTTCCTAGTGCTCAGCTGTGACAGGACCTTACTGTTGATGATCTTTTCAATAAACCAATTGTTCTTTATTCATTTGCCTTCTTGTGACTTTTCTGAACTTTGCTAATGTGCAAGCAGTACATTAAAGGTCCTAGTTTCCAATACAAACGTCCCAGCCCAAGGGATCCCTGCGCAGAGACCCTCCCAAATTCCCAGACTCAAGTAAATTGATTAACCCACAGCAAAGTTTCTTGTCTGTGTTTTCATTTTCTGTCCCATTAATTGCTTGCAAGTGATGGCTAGAGCTTTGGATCTAGCTTCTGAGTAGCACAATATTCTCTCTCAAGAAGTTTGTTTTGCATTGCATCTAGTTGCACATCTTTCATTTCAGCATCGGTATTAATCCGACACACCCTCAAAAATTAAGAAAATGGAAGACTTCTCTTTAATTAGGATTTTCTGTCTGTGGTCTTCTCCTGATTGGAGAAAGATAGTGGCCCTTCCTTTAAAGAAATCTTGACATCTAAATAATTAATCACACTCATTACAGGTGTAGGTAAATTTAATAAAGTTATTCACCGTATTAGAATAAATACCAAAAAGAAAGAAGGGAGAGCTGGTTCCGACTAATAATTTTTATTGTAGCAACTAATACACAATTAAACTAGTAAAACCAATTACATAAAATGTCCCAATAAAAACCACATATAAGTAATAACCATTCCAGACTTATAATAGAATTGCCCCTAATATGAAGAGGGGCCCGCAATTGAGGGTCACTTGTCAAAGTTATAATGATAAAGAGTGGAATAGTGCATATAATCTGGTTAAGAAAAGTAGAGATCAACAGTCCAAGTATATTAGCTGTAGCCATAAATTAACGGAAATTCTCACTGGTACCTCTCTACAAAAAATATCATTGATATACCCAGTATTTGGCCCTTATGTGTCCACTACTACAACTAGCCTAGTAATACACTGAATTAGTGTAATGGCTTTTTTCAATAATACAGTATACACTTTGTAATGTGCACTTGGCCACCTATGTTTTTAAACTAAAAAAAGAGTGTTCTTATTTAACAACAGCAGAGCAATATCACTGCTCCACAAGAGTGGATAGTTGTATCAGTCTTTACTGCAGCTACAGCACAGAACGTTCTTTCACCACCAATCTCCTATCTAAAATGGCTCCAGAATCACGAGGGAGTGCCTATAAACCCTCAAATCCTGTGAGAACAGTGCCACTGTACTAACCAATCACAAAGGAGTTTAATAATAACATCAGATTTCATACTGAAGAATCCAAAACCGCGAGATTTGACATTTCCGGAAAATGTCTTTTGCCTCATTTCGGAATCCAAATTTGGTGGTAAGATCCAAGTAGTGCCTAGGTTCGACTCAGAACCCCAAAATTTGAATCTGACCTATTTCACAGAATCCGAACCGCTCATATCTACTTTAAATCAGACACTCATTATCATCCTCATTGGGAAACAAATTCTCCCAAACAAATCTCTACTCCCCGTTCACATGAATTTCTGTTCACCTGCTTTCAAACCACACAAGACCCTCTAACCCACCACACAAGACCCTCTAAACCACTGTACAATCATACCAAAATGTGACAGATGCCCTCCATCTTGACAATACAAGTGCAACACAACACTTTACAATTCCATGCAAGGTGTCACGTCAACAAACTTTACAGCTACATCATCAGCTCTGCTACCACCCCAGTCACCTTCAGTTCACTTCATCACGCACAGCTCTTTGCGAGTCCCTTTCACACTTTCTCTTCCACAATGTAAGCTTCCTCCTGGACCCATTGCATGAATCACCTACACAATCTTCCTTAAAGCTCATAAGCAACTCACTGACATCCACTGTACTAAGGTACTTCCTTCCAAATGCATCACCAGTTCAAGTGAGGATCCTCACCATCACTACAACCCAGCATGGCAGACCACATGTGCAAAGGAACATCAGCAGTTGCCGAAGAGAGATGGTGAAAACCTACACGCAATAACTCCGGGCTGAGCTATAGAAAATTTAGTGACTACACCTACTGTAGGTGGCCCATTTACTGGAGAAAAACTTGCAGGCAAAATCCCCCCATGCCCCCACAAAGTGGTAAGCCTAAGTCCCTGGACAACACTGAAAAAGAGGGGATGGGAGTAAGATATTGACTCCACCATTCATTCAAGCAGGACCAACCTCATCACAGGGCATCCCGAATCGGCTTCCAAAAACCCAGGTTCGTATGTCCGATACTGACAGATATTCTTTCTCAGCAGACTAAATGAATCAGTGCTGATAGCTGTCCTCCCGCCAGCACCTGGATACACCTGTGAAAGTCAGTTTTAAGCAGAGACATAGTTAATGGAGTGCTATTCACATGTGTAAGTCTAAGAGCTGCACCCTGCAGCCAAACTGTTTATATATACGTATAAACTACATACTGTATACTGTGTGCTCTATAATATATATAAACTACATAATGTATACAGGTACTCCTCACTTAACGACCGAGTTCCATTCCTACGACTCGGTCATTAAGTGAATTGGTCGCTAAGTGAGTACAGTACTGTAATATGCACCTTCGTGTATTGTAATCATTGTTAGTGATTCTGAATAAAGAAATAGACTAAAGAAAACTGTGTTTTAAGTTTGCTTTACTTTGCATAACGGAGTATAATACAGTAACTGAGTGTGGCTACGTCACGTCGCAAGGGCAGAGTTCATTAGCGCACTAATTTCCCCTGTTGATGAGTGGCGCGGGATGCTGGCCGTAAACAAGGTCGTAAATCCGAACAGTTGTTAAATAGGTAGGATGTTAAGTGAGGAGTACCTGTACTGTATTCTGTATTTTTTTTTATGTGCAGTCTATATGGTTTCTGGCTGTGTGTGTAATTTTCTGTGTTTTTGTGTAAAATCAGTGTGTGTATATATATATTAGCAATAAAACCACAGGCTGCACTTCTAATTCAATAAATGAAATGTGTGCAAGTGTGTATATAACCACTGTGTATAGTGTAGTGTATATGACCACTGTGTAACTACAAGGAACAAAAGAGAGGTTCGGCGCTCCAAACAAACATTATATAACACTATGTGTCAGCACATACATAAAAAGGAGGTTGAGTTCACAATATAGCTATATTGGGTTAAGCTCACCTGCCCAGCGTCAAGGCACCTCCTGTAGGTAAGTCCCTATCCATCTGCTATATGTGTACTCAGGAGGTCTGTATGTGTAATTTTGTGTGTTTTTGTGTAAAATCAGTGTATATATAGCAAAATGTGTGTATGTCTGGCCTCTGTGGGACTTTTTAATATGGTTTCAGGCTTTTTGGGTCCAGATGAACTCTGTGTGTATATGGCACAGTATGTGTGTATATCTGGCTTTTGTGGGTCTTGTTCATTACATTTTGTATTGTTTTCAGCTTTTTGTGTGAATCCAGTTGTTTTAGTGTGAATTCAGTGTGTGTATATGGCAAAGTGTATGTGTCTGTATCTGGCCTTTGTGGGACTTTTTCTATGCATTTAATATGTTTTTTTTGTCTGTAGTGTAGATCTGGGTGTTTTTGTGTGAATTCATTGTGTATATGGATATATGTGTATATATAAGTGTGTGAAATTGGCTTTGATGGGACTTTTTTATGCATTTAACAGAGATTCCTGCATTTAATATGTTTACGACTTATACCCACCTCTAATTTTTTTTTAGAAATGCATTTTTTTGCTTGTGTGTATGCGTGTGTATATGTGTATAGGTGTGTGTGATGCTTTATAAACATTCATGAAAGCTGCTGCCCCTTCCCTGTTCCATGACAAATTCTTATGAGTTAATCAGGTAATGAGCCATATGCAGTGATAATTTTTTTTTATATTTATCTATTTCTTTATGAAGGTCTATTTTTGCAGAAAATATTTATTAAATGGGAGGATCCTGGGGTTCGCACTCCACGTGGCCACGTCAGCTAGCAGCCGCCATCATGCTTGGCCTGCCCAATCACCACAGCAGGAGGTGGACATCCGCTCACCCTCCCCTGCAGACACCTAACAGCAAACCGTTCTGGTCCCCTACAAACCCATCTGGGTTCTCACATGAGCAGGTCACAGCAAAATGGGGCCTTCCTCCCTTCTATAACCTACACCAGTAATGTGCCCTTCTTCCCTGCCACCTCACCCCCACCCACACCAGTGATGAAACCTTCTTCCCTGCTCCCTTACCCCCACTAGGAGAAGCCTTCTTCTCTGCTCCCACACCCACCATTGATGCGACCTTCCTCCCTGCTCCATCACCCATACTCCCACCCTCACCAGTGATGCGGCCTTCCTCCCTGCTCCCCCACTACCACCAGTAATGTGGAATTTCTCCCTGCTCCCCCATCCCAACCAGTCCTGCGGCCTTCCCCTCTGTTCCCTCACCTCGACCCCCATGCACACCAATAATGTGGCCTTCCTCCCTACTCCCTCACCCCCAACCCCACTATTGATACCACCTTCTTCCCTGCTCCCCCACCCCTATCCCTACCAATGATGCTGCCTTCCTCCCTGCTCCCACACCCCCACCAGTGAAGAGCCCTTCCTCCCTGTTCCCCCACCGCCACCAGTGATGGTGGCTATGACATCACACCTGCCTTCCCCCGGTCTCATAGACCTCGCCAGATGGTTTCCCTACCCCGAGCACCAAGGCTAAATTCAGAAGGAAGACAGAACACTTCTACCGTCCACTCTGTCCATTTCTGGTTTGTGATCATTACTTACTGACAGCCAGTCTGTAAGGATCACTGAACAGGAAATTACCAATCTGGAGGGCAGAAGTAATGTAAAATCTAACTCACCCTATTCCCGGACATTGTATAGTCCAGGAATGCGACACTTCTGGACTCTGGATGCCAGTCTCAATTACCCGACTGTACGGAGTAATCCTGGATGGGTGGTAACCCAAGCAGTACCTATATACTTAAGCAATGAATGCTGCATTCTGTGTGGAATTCCACCTCTGCACAAGGGTCTGGTCCACTCACCATACGTATGGGATACACATGGTGGGTGGGTGGGCATTGGCATATAAATGGGACAGATTGATTGGAGGTCATAGTCATGGCAGCTGCAAACCATAGCCTTACGCCCGAGAAGGGCAGGGAAGTCAGTTGATTTTTCAGCAGTGCTGCGGGAGTCACTGAAGGTGATTAACAGACATGAGCCCCCTAAGCCCCTGGGCTCCCATAGCAACTGCATCCCTGCAACAGCTATAGATAAGCCCCTTTCTGTGACCCTCACACTGGGACTATGGGAGAGATACACATATCTGCACTGTGTGCCCTTTTCAAACTCAAAACAAGTAACAGCATTGGTTATTCAGTGGGAAAAATATGTCATTTATACGTGTTTGGGAAAGGGCACGTGTGTGTTTAGGTGTGTGTATATATCTATATATATATATATATGTGTGTGTGTGTGTGTGTGTGTGTGT
>WWET01003590.1:22746-40298 GCA_011038615.1 Limnodynastes dumerilii
GACTGATATGCCTTCATACATATATCTATTTATAAATTATATCTATATAGATATAGTGTGTGTGTGTGTGTATGTATATATATATATATATATATATATATATATATATCTATATATCTATATCACACACACATACTAATATGTATCTATATAAAAATATCTAGATATATTTCTAGAAAAATGTCAGCACATGCGTATATATATATAGTGCAGACATCATTAATACTTATACTGTATATACACTGCTCAAAAAAATAAAGGGACACAATGTAACTACAAGTCAATCACAATTCTGTGTAATCAAACTGTCCACTTAGGAAGCAACACTGATTGACAATCAATTTCACATCCTGTTGTGCAAATGGAATAGACAGCAGTTGGAAATTATAGGCAATTAGCAAGACACCCCCAATAAAGGAATGGTTCTGCAGGTGTTGACCACAGACCACTTCTCAGTTCCTATGCTTTCTGATGCATAGGAATGCAATATCTTTCTAAACCAAGAACCTGGGAATCTCCATGTGAGGTGTGCTCTTGGTTTAGAAAGATATTGGATATGTGACCCAAAGTTGGAGCTCTAAAGTTTAGAGTTAATATTAGAGTTAGGTTGGTTCAACAGAGAAGCCTTGTAAGTGGCGAACAGCTTAAAAACATGTCATGGCCTGGCACTCTAGCCGTTACTCAGTTACTAATCATGATCTTCTATCTTTAAAATAAAAGTCAGAGAATTAGTTATAAATATCTGCAGACATGTGTTTAAGCCACCCGCCACTTACAAGGCTTCTCTGTTAGGTGGTCCTAACTCTAAAATTTAGAGTCCCAACTTTGGGTCACATATCCAATATAAAAAGACAATGGTGATCCAAAAGAACACCTAGGTTGGTACTGGTATTATATAATATAAGCAGCTGTCGGTGGGGAGAGTCTTACCTGCTCACCCAATAATTATAGCCAAGAAAAAGAGAAAACCACAGTGCTAAAACCTAATATATGTGGTGCCCCTGGGTAAGGTGTGTGTGTTTAAGAAAAAATAGTACCTAGGACGGGTTGCTCCTGGAGGGATTCTTGCGCAGCCAGGTGTATATTGTTGCCTAGCAACAATCAGCTGTTAGGGGCTGGTGACCAGAGAAGGCATGCAGTGATTCTGGATGATTCCAGGTCTGGCGTGAGGCTAGGGGAGTTAAAAAGAGCCAGAGAGAGATAGGCAAGTGATCGGTGGCAATAGAAAGTGACAGCAAGTGATAGAAAGTGACAGTAGGCGATCGGAAGGGAAGGAGAGAGAGAAAGACTGAAAGAAAGAAGCTAAAGGTACAGCAGAGCAACCGAAGGTGACAGCTGTAAGGAAATACTTACCTGCAATTAATTCGGACGGTACTGAAGTATTCAGTGAGGTACTGAGAGCCACAGTGGTCAGAGGCAGATGCAGTTTGGGGAGGAGACGAAAGCTGTAGCTACATAGAACTGCTGGTGTATTGATGGAGTAGTCGGTAAAGTCAGAGGCAGTGTGATAAATTAGCTGTGCAGCAAGTAAAGAAGAAAAACTGTGTTAATCTAAAGGGGGAAAACGTGCAGAGCATAGTAAGAGTTTAGTGAAAAGTAAGAATTTCCTAGTTAGAAGCTTAAAAAGGTGTAATATAGTTGAACTGTATATTATTATTTGTAAAATTGGGGTTAAATGTCATAATTTATGTGTAACTGCTTTATGGTTATAATTACTTAGAAAATTGTTATGTTAACTTGTATCTGAACATTTGTCACATTCTTAATTGGAAGATTGAGCCAGACAGTTAGTTAGAAAAACTGCTATTTACATTTATACTTGTATTCCTAGTAGTAGGACAGATCTCTTATAAAATTAGTCAAGAATTGTTGCTAGCTTTTGATTATAAACGTTCAAAATTGATGTTTTCACTAATATGCTCAAATCCAATGTGTTATACATGATGTAATGGGAAAACTGTTTGTATTACTAAATATTGTTATTTATATATCTTTGGAATAACAGTTGAAAAGAAAAGCAAGTTTTCTGCAAATTCACAATATATAAATTTTGAGTAAATCAAATTCTTTAAGCTAAAAACAGTTGTCCTGATTTCGAATCATTTCCACACTCTGTTTCACTGAACCACAAATCACTGTAAAAGATACTTACCTATAACATCTTACAAGAACCTGTCAACCAACACCCATTAGGTGGGTTTTTCACATATATAGGCTATAAAAAAATATATAAATTCACCAATGTTGAATGATCAATACTGAGCAGTGGTAAAATTACAAATTTTGATATAAAAAAAACATATAAACAAACCAAGAAATCACAAACATTAAAATAGTGCACAGCTGGAGTATAATGATAATTTGCGCAGGCAGCGAAATGGAGAATTAAGTCCAAAAAACTGTAATAGCCTCAATGCTGATGAATAGGTATCTCTGATGAATTGAGATATATTTGCTAGGTCTAGTTACCAAACATGTACTGTTGGATATAAATGCACACTGTGAGCAGTGACTGGAATAACGTGGTCACTTAGTGTCCCAAGAAAAGAACACAGTTCCTCTTGTGCCCGGTAAATGCAGTGAGCAGTATAATAAAATAATAACTGTTCTCCGTGTGACAATGGTCACGATACTCATTGCCCGTATAGGTATTCCAGGTAGAAAACAGTTCCTCTTTTGCCCAGTTATGCAGTGTGTAGTATAATGAGGCTGAAACTGTTTTTCGTGTGACAAAAGTCACTGATACTCACTGACCATAAAGAGTGTAGATGGCAGGTCCAGGGAAAGGAACACCAGTTCTTCCGTAGGTGTATGATGTAAAAGAACGATGCGGAGGCCACTCGTCGTTCACGTTACCCACGGGCCGAAGAACGCCAAATCAACCAACGTCTGTGCTCCAGCTGAATCTGTACGTCAGAAAGGTAGGCGTTCCAGCTGACATGTTTCGTCCCGTACTGGGACTTTCTCATAGCGGATTATTGTGTCCTGTGGGAGTGTTCTGCTTAATACAAATTTCACTTTAATAATGATCTTACTAATTTTTTAGTTTGTTAGCAACAATGTAACTGCCAAAGTATCTTTACAGAGATCTAATATTGGGGACATATAAAATTAAAACAAAGCAAAGAAATGTTACATTATTTTATAATATTTTTAAAAAGTTCTTACCAACTGCTCGATCTCACATAATTGAGGATCCTATTGTTCCCACAACATAAATCAATATTTGATCCAACTATGGTTATATAGACTCAAAGTGGGATAAATAATACATAGTTATTGATCTATTAATATAGATCACAAAAGACAGATTTTTTTGTTAAAACCTTTTTTAGATTTGTTGAACTTTTTAAAGAAGATACCGTTCCAATGTATGATATGACAGTAATAATGAATAATAAAGCTGTACTAAGTAAGCAAAGACTCATACAGGGAAAGGTCCAATTTATATAGTAGATAGATCTAAATCCATGATTAGATATTAAGTTATTTTTCTTCTATGTATTTAATTATAATTAATGCCCCCCATTCGGCATCACCTACAGGAATTATGTAGTCTATACCTACAGATCTCTGTTACAGATTATGGCCAGTGAGCAGGGTTATACTGGCAAGAACTTATATAGGGTTATTTCGCTATCTTTGCTTGGATAGGGAAACAAGTCCTAGGGACTCTCTTATCTTTACACAAAATTATAATTATTTAACTCCGTGCTGAATGTTACATTATTGGTAGTTCCAATAGTGGTTGTTTAGAATATTATGATTATCATCATTTCTGCCTTTCTACTATTTTTGTTATTATGTTATATACTTGTGAGTATCATATGTTATTTTCTCATAAGAATTTATTTTAACATGTATTATAGTATATATAGATATATTTCTTCATGTTGCATATACTAGGTATGTTTATACTAACATGTTTATATTGGGTCTAAATCTAACAGAATTATGGGGGGGGCATTAATTATAATTAAATACATAGAAGAAAAATAACTTATTATGTAATTGTGGATTTAGATCTGTCTACTGTATAAATTGAACCTTTCCCTGTATGAGTCCTTGCTTACTTAATACAGCTTTATTATTCATTATTACTGTCAGTGGCGCACCCATGGGGGGTTTCTGGTTGCCCAGAAACCCCTCAGATTGAAAATAGAAGAAAAAAAAAATGTGCAAAAAAGGGTAAAATTTTGAGAAGGGGCGTGGCTTCATGGGTCCCACGAAAGGGGCGTGGCCTGGCGGCAATGTGGGGTAGACTGTATGGAGGATGATGGTCCTGGCCTGTGCAGCAATAGCAAAGCAGGTGAGGATGGTAAATGTGTCACAACATATTCAACAGTGCTTATGCGCTTATGCACTGACAATAGCTGTGGTCCATTGTGTTATGTGCTCTTCTAACGCATTGTATACTGCAATTGCTATTAGATCTGTTCCTGCAATATAAAATTACTATTTTCATGTGTAAAAGAAGTAACTTATAAATTACTTAAAAATATCAAAAACAGGACTTGTTACAGACAATAACAACGCAATTTCTTAATGTAGATTTATTTTATTTTTATTATTTTTAAATCTACATGATAAACTTCCTGCTTTCACAAAGAACGTTAATGGACGTCTTAGATATTTTGGCAGTCAGATAGTACGACCGTATTATCAAAAATTACAGTCTGATTCCCTAACACACTCGCTCACAGTGGGTACAGGGCGGGAGCAGAGCTTGAACGTGGCAGAGCTTATTTGTCATGTTTTCGGGCTCCAAAATATTGGGAGATATGCAAATATACCCCACATGTATTACACATATTGGTAACCCCCCTTTGAAAATCCTGCGTTTGCCACTGACTGTCATATCATACATTGGAACGGTATCTTCTTTAAAAAGTTCAACAAATCTAAAAAGGTTTAAACAAAAAAATCTGTCTATTGTGATCTATATTAATAGATCAATGTCTATGTATTATTTATCCAACTTTGAGTCTATATAACCATAGTTGGATCAAATATTGATTTATGTTGTGGGAACAATAGGATCCTCAATTATGTGAGATCGAGCAGTTGGTAAGAACTTTTTTAAAATATTATAAAATAATGTAACATTTCTTTGCTTTGTTTTAATTTTATATGTCCCCAATATTAGATCTGTGTAAAGATTCTTTGGCAGTTACATTGTTGCTAACAAACTAAAAAACTAGTAAGATCGTTATTAAAGTTTCCGGATCAATTAACGGGCACCTGTGAAATTTGTATTAAGCAGAACACTCCCATAGGACACAATAATCCGCTTTGAGAAAGTCTGGTGTTCCTTTCCCTGGACCTGCCATCTACACTCTATACGGGCAGTGAGTATCAGTGACTTTTGTCACACAGAGAACAGATTCAGCCTCATTATACTACACACTGCATAACTGGGCAAAAGGGGAAACTATTTTCTACCTGGGATACCTATACGGGCAGTGAGTATCGTGACCATTGTCACACGGAGAACAGTTGTTATCTTATTATACTGCTCACTGCATTTACCAGGCACAAGAGGAATTATATGGTTTATATGGTTTTTATATTAAAATTTGTAATTTTACCACTGCTTGGTATCGATCATTCAACACTGGGGAATTTATATAGTTTTTAAAGCCTATATATTAGGTTTTAGCACATATCCAATATCTAAACTGAGAGCTCACCTCTTATAGAAATCCCCTAGTCTCCAAAACAGCCACTCTGAGACAGCACCCCCTCGCAGCTGCCATCCTCTATCCTCTATCTTGGAAGTGTGTTTTTTTTTTAACTCTGTTTTATTAAGCGGCATGTTCAGAATACAAACATTAGTAGTACAATTGTCTCATACAGAAATAAGAAACAGAGCAAATTAAGTGTACTACACTGTCATAACAACAATTTCCATTAAGACAATTAGGGGAGAAGGGAAGGGGTGGGGAGTTGGTCATCACCTGGGAGGATTGGGGGGGGTGTAGATGTTAGGAATCACCGGGAGAAGGGGGGCTCATATGAAGTAGGGTGTGTTGCTGTTGCCGCTGTTGTAAAAGCCAAGGCGACCAGATAATCAAAAATGTATCTTCCTTCTCGTGTATGTAGTGAGTAATACGTTCCATATGGGCCATATACCAAATTGACTGACACAGGGCAGACATCGAGGGGGGCTCTAGTTTCTTCCAGCATTTAGCTACCAAGCATCTGGCTGCTGCCAGTATATGACTAGCTAATTTTTGAGAGGCTTTGTCCAGATCCTCCCTAGGATAGCACAACAGGAATACCCAAGGATCCTTACTAATCTGGCATGATAGTAGGGATGACAGGAGGGAAGCCACTTTGTTCCAAAAGATTTCAATTTTGGGGCACATCCACCAGATGTGTATGAATGTTCCTCTCTGTCCACAGCCTCTCCAACACATAGGGGATCCATCTGCATACATTAGGGCCAGTCTATCTGGAGTGTAATACCACCTAAAGTAGACTTTATACGCATTTTCCTTAATGCGTGTAGATATGGAACAGGTAGCTACCCGCCCCCGTATAGTCTCCCATATGTCCTCCTCCGGGGGAGGACCCAGGTCTCTCTCCCCTTCTTTCTCATGCCTAGCTCTTATATCCAAATGAGCGTCCATCAAAAATCTGTAAACTGACGATATTGTTCCACGCCCCAGTGGGGCATTCAAACAAAGAGATTCAAACGGGGATAAGTCGATACGCCGTGCTTCAGAAATGCGTGGGGCCAGGTAATGCCGGAGCTGAAGGTATTCAAGGAAGCTGAGAGAGAGACCAGGGTATTGGGCCCTCAGTTCCCCCAATGAAAGGAGAGACTGACTCACTATTTGATGCTTTGCATAACATATTCCCTTTCTAAGAAATCTCTGGGAAAGACCCCTAGAAGTACCGGCTGGGAATGCTGGAGTATCCCATAGTGGGAAGATATATAGAGGTATTTGGGGGACACCAAGGTAAGACTTACATCTGTCCCATAGTGAAAGGGCAAATTTTGTGGTGGGTAACATTTCGGCTAAAGGGAATGCAGTCTTTTTAGGAAGGCCCCACAAAAAAGACAGGTTCCTCAGATGTAGATGTGACGCCTCAAGATCAGCCCAGGAAAGAGAGAGGGGGGGGGGGCAAATGACGCTACTACCTGACTGAGATGTACTGCGTAGTAGTAGAGTTTTACATCAGGGAAACCTCTACCTCCGCCTTCTTCTGTAGATTTTTTAAGAAGGGACAGTTTTATCCGCGACCGCTTGGCATTCCATACGAACCGAACAAGTGCTTTTTCAAGTATAGCCAATTCAGATAGGGGAACCCTCACTGGCAAGCACTGAAAATAGTATAACAGTTTCGGGAGTGTATTCATTTTAATTGCTATAATCCTCCCCAGCCATGAAATAAACAGGGGTCTCCAGTTATTTAGCTCATCTTTGAGTTTTTTGAATAGGGGTGGATAATTTTCCCTATAAAGGGACTCATATGAAGGGGTAATATAGACTCCAAGGTATTTGATCTTTCTAGTTTGCCATTTAAAATGATATTGAGAGTTAAGTCGCTCCTTCAACGCAGATGGGCAATGCAGCAGCATAACTTCTGATTTGGAGATGTTAATCTTATAATTAGATAGACTCCCATATTCGTCTATTACACGGAAAAGACTGGGGAGGGAGGTTCTCGGCTGCTGTAGGGTCAGAAGAATGTCGTCTGCAAATAGAGAGATCTTACTCTCATATGACCCTATCTTCACCCCTTGGATAGCAGGAGTAGCTCATATTATTGCGGCCAGGGGTTCAATCACCAAGGCAAATATCAGAGGTGACAGTGGGCAACCCTGCCACGTCCCATTAGCCAGGGACAAGGATTCAGAGGGGGCACCGTTAATCATCACTTTTGCCAAAGGATGTGTGTATAGAGAGGCTATACCTGTATGGAAGGTCCCTGAAAAGCCATAATTCTGGATGGCCTCTGTCATAAATAGCCATTAAATCCTGTCAAAAGCCTTCTCCGCATCCAAAGATAATACAGCTAGCTGGGACCCTCGTTGTTTGGCAATATGAATAACATCAACGGCCCTCCTCGTGTTATCTCTGGCCTGTCTATTTGGGATAAACCCCACCTGGTCATAGTGGATCAGTCCAGGGAGGACCCCCGCCAGCCTATTGGACAAAATCTTCGCAAATAGCTTGATATCATTGTTAAGCAAAGAAATTGGCCTATAGCTAGAACAACTAAGGGAATCCTTACCCTCCTTGGGAATAACAACTATCCTTGCTTCCAAGGAAGACTGATGCCAAGCACCTCCCTGAGATATATAATGAAACACCTTGAGGAGTTGCGGGGACAAGATATTGCGGAACTTTTTATATTAGGCAGCCGAGAATCCATCCGGTCCTGGTGCCTTCCCTGATGCTTGTGCTTTAATAGTGTGTTCAATCTGCTCAAGTGTGATGTCGGAGGAGAGGCTAGTCACAACAGCTTGCGTTAGATGGGGTAATTTAGCACGGACCAGGAAGTTGTTGATAAGCTCCCTCTGCTGATCGAGCGAGCAAGTGACGTTGGGATCCGGGAGGTTATATAGCTCCGAATAGTATTTCTGAAATTGAGCTTTAATCAATGTGGGGTTATGAGAAAGTGACCCATGCGGAGTTCTAATTGCCAGGATATTACGGGTGGACATCCTAGAGCGCAGTCTCGAGACCAAGAGAGAGTCTGCTTTATCCCATTTTTCATAGAACTTTTGATTAAGCCACTTAAGTTTGCGGCTTGATAGGCTATTAGCAAGTTCAATTCGCCCCTAGTAGTAGTGAGGGCGCGAAGCGTCTGGGGGGTAGGATGGGCTTTATGTTGTGTATGTCTCCAACCTTTGTAGGTCTTCTGTAAGCTTGGACAGTTTAGTCAGTCTCTCTCTCTTAGCTCTAGAAGCCTGAGCAATAAGATGTTATGGGCCTCCCAAAGTGTCATCGGGGAAACATCCTGAGTATCATTTAATTCAAAATATTCAGTCAATTTATCAGAAATAGTGCTTGAGATGTTGGGATCGTGAAGGAGCGACTCATTAATCCTCCAGGTGGCTCTAGGCAGGCAGAGTGCTAGCAGAGTGCTAGCTCTGACAGATCTGCCAAAACTGGTGCGTGATCTTACCATGTTCTGGAAGCTATATGGGCATTCTGGAGTTTTGTGGCCAAATCATGGCTGAGGAGGATCATATCTATTCTTGAATATGTGTTGTGAATTGGGAGTAAAATGTATAATCGGCATAGCGGATCAATTACACGCCACGAGTCGTACAGGTGGTGTAATTTTAAAAAATCTGTGAGGGCCTTGGAGTACTGTTCATCCCTGCGTGTGGGGTTTCCCCCCCGGTGTGTATGTCCGGTCTAGTGTGGGAGACAATGTGGCATTGAAATCGCCCGAGACAATCAATTCCCCCTGTCTCACCTTTGTCAGAAACAAAGCTTATGGAAAAATGTATCCTGATCCCCGTTCGGGGTATATACATTGACCAGGGTGCAAGCTGTGTTATTTAGTTTACCAATTAAAATGAGATATCTGCCCTCCCCATCTATATACTAATTGGACAATTCGAAGGTAAGATGTCTAGCCACAAGTATAGCCACACCCCGTTTCTTAGCTCTATGATCACAGGGGTGGAATGCCAGTGGGAAATAGCGGGACTATAGCGCGGGCTGAAGGCTGTGGCCAAAGTGTGTTTCCTGCAGAAAGACTAGTTCCCCACGGAGAGACTTCAAAGAAGAAAATAATTTTGATCTCTTCAGAGGGGTTATTGAGGCCCTTAACATTAAGAGATAACATTTTTACAGTCATTGCAGTATATTAAATGTGAGCACACATATGAATAGCAGAAGTGGCATCCTAAGATGTGGGGGAAATGAAGAGGAAGGAGCAGGTGACGACAAGGGCAAGGGAATAAGTGTTAGAGCAGTAGTCACTAGGACACTGGCCACAGATGCTGGTGAGTGGGGATAGGAGGCATCGGGGAGGCTGCGGGAACCAGCAGCAAGCCATTGGCTTGTGGGGGTGGTTAGATAACGCATCATAAGTGATGCGATCGGCCGGGGCTGGAGGACTAAGGCGGTAGGCCCAGGCGGACCTACTTGATAAGTTGAGGTAGGTTTGAAAGGGGGGAAGGTCAGACCTAAATTAACACATTAGCAAAACATTAGATAACATAACATTAGATTCTGCAAAGTCTTCTAGATAAAATCTTAAAAACTAGACCTCTAACTATATCTGTAGCAAATGAACAAATGGGAAATAGCAGAAACAAAACTGCAATACATATAAACAGCGGTTAGTTACCCACATACATGGTAAATTAGTTGGTTATCCATCTCTCTAATTAAGTGGAAAGGCAAACCCACCCCAACCCATCCTAACTTACGAGTCCGTTATATATTCAGAGAAGAGGGCTCAGGGGGGGGGAACATATGTAGCAAAGAGCGGGGAATGTGTTATGAGCCCAGACAAGGATGGGTGCGGGGTAGGAAACAAACCAGAATCAGTCACTTTCCCCCCCAACCAATATAATCAGAGACGAAGATGATCTATTCAGTAGTGGTACCTCGGGTATCCACACTATGGGATCTAGATGATCTAGAAACCGTAGACCATTCCCTCCTGGGGGGGTTGTTGCGGCAGAGAGGAAGAACCCGGAGTTGTCTTTGAAGCAGATGATGGTTCAGCTGGGGGTGGGGCGGGAACCAAACCCATACGATGAAGAGCCTGTGCTTCCGGAAGTGTGGTTGCTGATAATTGTTGGTTCAGTGCCACACAAACAGACAGAAGGGAAATCCCCAGCTATATCGAATGTTATTATTTTGTAGAATAGTCGTGGCTGGGCATAATTCTCGTCTTCTGGATAGGGTGGTAGGTGAAAGGTCCTGAAATATTTGAAGATCTGAACCCTCAAATGTTAGGGCCCGGAGTTTTCTGGCTTCACGCATGATGATATCCTTTGCTGTGAAATAGTGCATCCGAAGAATGACATCGCGGGGCGGTGCTGAATCTTGTGGTCTTGCCTTTAATGCTCGGTGGGCCCGATCCAGTAGTAGATGTTCCTCTGTGATTTCTGGAGCTAGTTGGGAAAGGAGTCTCTTAAGGTATGATGTTAGATGTGAGGGCTCCACCGTTTCCGGAATTCCTTTAATATGCAGGTTATTGCGTCTAGCTCTGTTATCCATATCCTCCTGGTGCTCTTGGATCTCCGCCAGCTCTTTGCGGATCTGGGTAATATCATCTACTGTATTTGCTTGATAGGCAACCACATCCTCAACATTGCGCTCCAGGTGGTCCGTGCGGGTTCCTATTGCAGTAACGTCCGTATGGATAGAATAAAGTGCATTCTGGACTTCGGTGTGGATGGATGCACGGAGATTCTTTAATTCTCTGAACAAAGAACTGAAGTCGCCTGTAGTAACTGGGGTAGAATCTTCTTCCTCATACTCAGAGTCTTCCAGACTGTGAGGGGAGCCCTCCCTATCAGCTCTAGAGGATGGCGTTGATTTATTAGGGTAGTAATGGGGGGATACGCTTTGAGCGTTGCTTGCCACTTCTCGGCATATTTTCCAGAAAAGTATGAAGGGAATTCAAGGTCCAATAAGAATTAGGAGCAGGTTCCTACCTCTGCACCGTTGTAATTCAGAAACTATTGTAGGTCCGCCTAAGACTTGAGAGGTCACATTAGATAGAGAGACATATCCTCCTTTCTTGTGCCCCGGCAGTATCACATCTCTTGGAAGTAGTAGTAAATTTGGAAAAAGATGGGGCAAATAATCGCAGGGGGTGGTATTCAATTTGTAAATCACTCTTATCTGAGAAGTAAGACAGTACTAAGCGGGTAGAAATGAGTGAAATGATTATTTGTTGTAAACACGCCTGTCAATACTAGGTGGCAGCACAGGAGTGAGAAAAGACTATTAAGCAGAGATTTACAGTCTATATGGCATATAGAAGGCTGGATCTGGCTGACAACACTGGGATCACTGTGTCCCCCTCAATATAATCCAGTGAGGGTTCTAGGGTCTCTGGATGGGCCAACCACAGATTGCAGGAAAGCAGCTCCGCTAGGGGTCAACATTGGTCCACCCTCCTTACTAGATTGAGGACTCCTCAGATAGTCCCAAGATGGCCCCCAGCTAGGTAGAAAACGGGGGGAGAGGGAGGGACAAGAACCACTGCGGCCCCACAGGCAGCTGGTGCCAGGCGGATGGTCTCCCAAGGTGGGCTCTCAGGGGTAAGGGAGTCTCCTGTCAGGGATGGCAGACCTGAGGGGGGGGGTTCCCCACTTTAAGCAGGCAGGTGTGCAGCCAGGCACTGGAGTCCAGCAGCGGATCCCAGTAGGAGACCAAGGAGAGGGAATCCCTGCCTCAGGGGAGCTCCTGCCTCAGTGAAGCCACAGAGGGGACCAGGAGGCAGCGGACGGCTGTTACCTTCACCAGATCTCTGGCCAGTCACCCACTTGCAGGAGGTGCAGCGCGGGAAGGAGCCGCAGAGGAAACTCCAAGATGGCGTCCGTCTCCTCGCGGTCCACAGGCGCAGATTGCAGGCCCCACGAGAACTCTCCTGGCGGGTCCCAGCGGCAGCAGCTGCAGCGGAGCCAGAAGGCGAGGAGCAGAATCGCGGGGACCCCGCGCAGGGGGAACCACTAAGCGTACAGGCCAGGCACCGTGAGGCACACCCTTGGAAGTGTGTTTTAAAGCGTGTCTGGGAGATTGCAGCTGCGAGGGGGTGCTGTCTCAGAGTGGCTGTTTTGGAGACTTGAGGATTTCTATAAGAGGTGAGCTCTCAGTTTAGAAAGATATTGGATATGTGACCCAAAGTTGGGATTCTAAATTTTAGAGTTAGGACCACCTAACAGAGAAGCCTTGTAAGTGGCGGGTGGCTTAAACACGTCTGCAGATATTTTTAACTAATATGATTAGTCACTGGGTAATGGCTAGAGTGCCAGGCCATGTTTTGTTTTTTGTGCAATTTCCCCATGCTTTGAGCACCTGCAGTATAAATTACCCTACAAACTGATCTGAAGGAACCTCTATCTTGGATGTATATATATATTATATAGCACTCAGAGTTCACTGGCGTGAAGATACCAACGTTTCAGTATAATTTATTATACTTTCATCATATAATAAATTATATTGAAACGTTGGTATCTTCATGCCAGTTTGGACTTAGTGTCATTTTTGCCCTGTTATAAAAGACTCTGAGTGCCCCTGAATATCTTAGACTTTTGTATGCTAACTGTTAGCTCAGCGTGCACCGGAGCATTTGAACAGAGAGATACTTTTTTATTTAAAAAAAATATTTAACACTATATTTAACACTATTAAATATAAAATGCACATACTATACTATATATTTGAAGCCTGGAAAATTAATGCAGCGGCTCCCATATAAAGGACCTCTCTTGAAGTTTTGAAATGTAATTAGTCACATAATTATTTAAAGAACAATATTTAAAACTTGTAATGATGTTAAGTCTTCTACTGTTGACATGCTGTGTACAATTTTTTTTATGTACTTTATAGATAGCAGGACTTCAAATGACAACTTATATTCAGGCTTTGGGCCTATAACAGCATGTGAGCAGAACCAGTCATTGGCCCATTGACTTGTTAGATCTAAACCTTGTGGATAAACTTTCAATGCCAGCTGGTGATGTCCATGAGGTCCATGAGTTCGGTCACATGGATTCTAACCCTGCTGCCTGATGATGATGATGATGGTCGTTATAGTAAGATGGAAAGAATTAGAATGTTATTGTCATAGTACTGTATTGTAAAATCTTGCAGTCATAGTTATACTGTAAAAAAATTTAGTTTATTGTAGGTAGAGATGAGTGGTTTGGGTTCCATGAAATCCGACACTTCCAAACTTTGGGGTTCCGAGTCGAACCAAGTACAGATCTTCTCGCCAAATTCGGATTCAGAATGGAGGAAAAACGCCATTGTAGCGGAAATATCAGAACTCGTGGTTTTGGATTTTTCAGCACAAAATCTCACGCTATTTTTCAGCTTTTTTGTGATTGCGCTGTTCAGTAACACTGTTCTTGCGTGTGTTTTTAGGGTTTATAAGGCACTCCCTCGTGATTCTGGAGCCATTTTAGATAGAAGATTGGTGGTGGAAATCTAATAACATTCTGTGCTATAGCTCTATCAGTGTCACACAGAATGATCTATTGATAATATACCTATCCACTAGTGTGGTAGTGTATAGTCCTGTGCTATAGAAACCAAAAAATCTTCTGGTCCTTTAATTAAAAAGGTGTCTTGGTCTGAAGACTTGGTGCAGTGTACACACAGTGAGAGTACAGGGCACACTAAATATTTCAAAAGCCAATACACATATTCTGTGTAGTAGGCTATTAAGCAGCAGAAATTTTACTTGTAGTTTACTCAATTTATATTACACATTCTATAAATCTTGCAATTCTGTAGTGTACAGTTTTGCAAACAACAGAATCTAATATTGCATTTTCCAATTAAATTTATATTATAGTATTAGGCACACAGCAAGCTTCTTTTTTAACGCATGCGTTTTGCAATGTACTTGGGCACCTGGCTGTCTTTTAAAAATTCCCATTTTCTATTGATTCAAATCAGTGATTGCAGTCAATAAATCACTCTGTATTAGGCACGCTGCAAGCTCCCTTTGTAAGTGTAACGCATAAGTTTTGCAGCATGCTTAGGCATCTGACTGTCTATAAAAATTCCTGTTTTGTATTGATTCAAATCAGTGATTGCAGTCATTAAATCACTCTGTTGTAGGCACGCTGCAAGCTCCTTTTGTATTGCATACGTTCTGCAACGTACTTGGGCACCTGGCTGTCTTTATAAAAATCCTGTTAATTCAAATCAGTGATTGCAATCATTAAATCACTCTCTATTAGGCACGTTGCAAGCTCCCTTTGTAAGTGTAACGCATAAGTTTTACAGCGTGTTTTGGCACCTGGCTTTCTTTATAAAATTCCTGTTGATTCAAATCAGTGATTACAGTCATTAAATCACTTTCTGTATTCGGCACACTGCAAGCACCTTTTGTAGCGCATACGTTCTGCAATGTACTTAAACACCTGGCTGTCTATAAAAAAAAATTCCTGTTTTCTATTGATTTAAATCAGTGATTGCGGTCATTAAATCACTATCTATTAGGCACACTGTAAGCTTCAAACAAACCAGTTACAACTCCTTTTATCTTTTTTATTAAAATTTTTCCACGTTATTTTTTATTTTATTGAATAAAATGCGATCATGGAACAGCAGTCTACAGAGCCAGTGCATCTTTGTGGTAGTAGTGATGGGACTGACAGTACAACAGCAAATTTTACCAGTAAAAATAGTACACCTTTAAGAGAAAAGCATAAGCGATGGCACTTCCAAAGGGCAAACTTGTTATCCCCGCCTCGTAAAACTTCATCAGAAAGTCATATTGGAAAAATGATCGCAGACAAATGTCATATTGCCAACATACCATACACTACATGTAGTGGAAAGGAAAGGCTCAGACCGTGGCCATTATTTCCAGTTGCTGATTCTGCTACTGTTACACGCACTAGAGTCATCACAGCAAAATCCATTTCCATAGAAAGCCAGGGAGGATCAATCACCTGTAAATATGGCAAATCTGTAAGGGGAAAAAAGGAAGTCCCCACAAAAATGTTGCCTTATACAGTTTCAAAAATAAATGAGAAGAGTGAAAGGTTGTCCACAAAATCTGGCTGTGATTCCGATAGTTATGATTCTGAGGACACAGTAATTTTAGAGACGCCTCCTTACATTTGTGTTCCTCTTCATAATGTCATGATGAGCACCATTAGTCAAAATGATGATGATGCTGCCATTGATATTGAAATTGAGGATGCAATGGTGGTAGTAGAAAATTAGCCACAAGTTGAGGGTGCTTGTTATCTATCCGATGCAAATGGTAAGGATTATGATGATGATGATGATGATGATGAAGGTGTTGTAGAAAAAGTGGATAGCAATGTGGAGGATGATGTCATTTGTGTCGAACAAAATCAGACTTAGCTGTCAACAATTTCTGCCCACAAGCAGCGCATTGTTATGCCTGGTCAAAGAACTAAAAAAAGTCAACCTCCTCTGTCTGGAAATATTTTTATCCAAATCCTGACAACAGTTGTCAATCTGTTCCATTTATAGCACCAGTAGAGGCAAGGACATCAAACATTCTGTTATGTCATTTGCAACAAGTCCATACTATATAGATAATGTTTATCTAAAACTTCAGCAAAATCACTTTTAGCAGGCAGTCAATTAACTTCTGCTAGTAACAGGGATAGATTCCAATATGTCCAGTCTCCACCTGCAACACCTTCATCATCAACATCCTTATTTGGGATGCTGGGTAGTCTTGCATTGCATTTGCTCGGCTGATGCGACTCCCTTGAGGAATCTGTGAGCGAAACAACTGGTGCTACTGCTGCAGGTGAATCCTCATCACAGAAGGGGACCAAGAAGTCCATTCATTTCAAACAACAATTGTCTGTGGAACAAGCTTTTGCTAGAGGAACCAAGTATGACAGCTGCTACCCTATAGCAAAGCGTATAACTGAATCCATGACAGCTATGATAGCAGTAGATTTACATCCTATATCCGCAGTTAATACACCCAGTTTTATAAAATTAGTTGAGGTCATGTGTCGACGCTACCATCATGATTCTACTTTAACAGACAGAGGCAACTAACGTGGGTTTTGTAGGGCTTATGCCCCAGGTTCCGATGGCGCCCAGCTGATGTGGGCGTAATCGGTGCCTTAGGGCATGAGTCCTACAAAACTCACAGTCACTCAGGGCTTCGTCGGACTCCTTTTCCTGAAGTCACAGCGGGTGCCAGCGGTGGTGCATGAGGTGAATACAGACGCTGACGCGACCTTGGGGTCACGTCAGCATGTGTATTCACCGCTGGCACCGGCTGTGACTCCAGGAAAAGGAGAGCGCACAGAAAGCAGAGAGCGCGCCGTGGAGGTGAGCGAGGTGAGGCCAAGGAGCGGGTAAGTGAATTTGGCTACAATTGAGGGCTGCACTAAGGACTTAAACTATATGAGGGACTGCACTAAGGATTTAAACTATATGAAGGTCTGCACTACGGACTTAAACTATATGGGGGGCTGCACTAAGGACTTAAACTATATGAGGAACTACACTAAGAACTTAAACTATATGAGGGGCTGCACTAAGGACTTAAACTATATGAGGGGCTGCACTAAGGACTTAAACTATATATGGGGGTTACACTAAGAACTTAAACTATATGAGGGACTGCACTAAGGACGGAATCTATTGAGGGGCTGCACTAAAGGACGGAATCTATTGAGGGGCTGCACTAAGGACGGAATCTATTGAGGGGCTGCACTAAGGACGGAATCTATTGAGGGGCTGCACTAAGGATGGAATCTATATGAGGGGGCTGCACTAAGAACTGAAGCTATATGAGGAGCTACACTAAGTACTGAAACTATAAAAGGGGGCTACACTAAGTACTGAAACTATATGAGGGGGCTGTACTAAGGACTT